>BGPR01003611.1:57910-132369 GCA_013235015.1 Araneus ventricosus
AAAATGTTCTCTCCGATAAATTCTTGGGAGGGGGGAGAGTGAACTGTTTATGCTGTAACTTTAGTCAAACATAGGTGAGTAACCAGAAAATTCAATGCATTGTTAAAACTGTAGGATTTGTTCAGTTTAGCTTAGTTAGTTCTACTACTGCACCACGACATTTTTCCATTCATAGTGCGTATTTATTTTACTGTCAGTTTGGGATAGATGTGAGTGAAAAAATAAAAAGCGATAATTGTTTGAAATCTTTAATTGCAGCATAAGGGAAGAAAGCACATATTTTTAATATAATTTGAAAAGCTACTTATTAAATGTTAGGGATTTAATTTTTTTGCTAAAAGCAAACTAAAAAAAAATGTAAAAACAAATCTTTTGACCATCATTTCAAAGCAGATTTCTTCTTGATAGGTAACTATAACGGGTATATAACTGTATAAAATGTTCTTTGCGATAATTTCTTGGGAGAAAAGTGAATTTCGAGGTTAGCACAGAGCCAGAGGTCATAAATTGATTTAACGCGTACTGTTAGATGACTAGATAGATGGATTAGCACCAAATTCCTTCCACGAAGAGAAAAGAAAGGTACTGAGCTATGTTATAAATTGCGAAAGGGAAAGTTATTGCCAAAAAATGGCGATCTCGGAGAGTCAAGAATCGAGCGTTTAATGGAGACGATAGTGAGAAAATAGAACTGCTGATTTCACGCCATGGCATCATAGTAAGATTTTGCGGTCTCTGTACAAAAGTAGTAGGTAATTAGATTCTAGTAACTTTACTAGAATCTCATTATAATGTACTTACATTATAATGAGATTCCTGTACCGGTCGAGCTGCAGTAGTTCATTCAAGAGGAGTAGATTGTTTTAAGGAAGATTTGTGAATTTATAAAAGAAATGTACAGTAAACTCACTGTAAAGTCTATATTCATAATTTGGAAATCTTTACTTCCGAGTGAACATAAAACTACTGTGTTTAGAATTAGTTCAATTCATCGAACAAAATATTATAATTTACCTCTATTTGCACTTCTTTGTTCGGTTCACAGGTGAAAACCTCTGTGAATGGGCAGTAGCCAGAAATTAGAAATCGAATAGCGTTATTCCTTTCCTTTGAAATTGTAGGAAAATATCATTTTAATACACTGAAGTTTAATTTCAAAATCACATCTTGACATTATTTATAACTCCAGCAAACGAAGAGTTTTTTATTGACAATGTAATTTACCAAAGAATGAAGCCGAACATACGTTCAATCAGGCAATAAAAATACAAATACACTGATAAAACGATGATAAAATCTACGAATGTTGTGAAGTAAGTTGCATACGTTTTAACTAGATATAAGTCATCTGCGAAGTTCCTCTTTTGCATTTCATTCGTTCGGATGATTATTAATAACTTAAAGTTTTTGTGTCTGGAATATTTATTTTGAAATATCAGGGAAAATAATTCATAGGCCAGATATTTACTGGTTAAAATAATTTCTTCTGATGTAGTAATTAAAGTTCTGTTAAAAGAACCAAGAAATAGAAATTTACTTAACAAAGATGTTTCATTTTCCATATTTTTATTATTCAAAACCATTTTTGCCATGAGAATTGATGAAAAATACATTCGTACCTCATGCGATTGCTGATTAATATTTTGCAATATATTTTAGTGCACAATTTCTTAACACTAAATACTTATAAACCATTAAATATAGAGCAAAAAAAGATTCAATCTTTACCAAAAGGAAGAAATCACAAAAACTAAATTTAGTTTTATCGTAGCTGTGAGGGAAAGTGTTGCATTGATGTGGTAAGGAAGTGAAGTAACTACATTACATTACATTACACTACGACACGCCCCTGGCTCCAGAGATAAAAATCTCCGGTTTGCAGTTTGGATGAGTGTACGTAGAAATTTTATTGAACAAGAAAAGAGTTTAAATACAGTGTTTTAACATTGACAAAAAAAATGTGAAAATTATAAAAACAACTAAAAGAGTGTGTTTATATATGAATAGAAAGACTCTCGAAGCAAAACCCGTTTTAGTGAAGTAACTACACGAAGGTCTGCTCCTATCCAACTTCAGATATTGAGCAGCGATCTTAAAAATTCATGGTGATTACAAAATAATTCTACAACTTTTCAATGCTCTTTTTACAAAGTGGAAAATGAAATACAAACCTTGAAAGCAAAATTATTGAGTTAAAAATACCATAAATTCATGATTGTTCAATGCGAAAACCATGAGAAAACCTTGGTTCCAAACTGATGCCCGCACCTTTGCAGCTTGTAGGGTATTATAGTTCGGACGGTTGCAGTTATTCTCGTTTTGAGTTCATCAATGTTATCTGGAAATGGACGGATTTTTTATCACTGATTTTTTTTAGAAAAAAAGTCAAAACGGGTACACAGTTATTACACATGTTAACGTTATGGGAAATTAGGAAATCTCGATTTTCAGTGGAAAAGTGGCAATCATTTTTATTTTATATAATAATTTAAGAACATTATTTACAAAATTCATATGTAAAGCAGTTGTCTTCTTCACTGTGCGTGGGCACAGTTAAGACAGTTTCTACATTGGATTAACCCTTCTTCTTTATTTAAATTAGAAAATAATAAATAATAATTAAATTATATTCTAAACAATCAACGTCTGATGTGTTTTTATCGTCTTCAGAGGAGGAATCATCAGTACTGACTGTGGCTGTCCTATGCAACTTGGAGTTCCCGATTTTTCACCGATTGCAAAGGTTATAAAAAACGAAATACAACGGCGCAATTATTGCAGTAAATCCTTATTATTTTAGAGGGATAAATCCCTAGTAAATTCATAATAAGCTGAACTAAATATAGTTTTCATAACAGTAACAGTTTAAAATCAAACGAACATTAGAAAGTTAACGACTTTAATAAACCTTCACAGATGCAGTGAATTCAACAGTTGCAACACGTCACAATAATTGTTCTTTTTTCTTGATTAGTAGAGTGTAATTCAGCATTTGTCTGCTAGATAGGGAAATTAATAGCGCCAGAAGCTAGGGTACCCAGTTTCACCCCACTCTCCCCTACTACTGATATAAAATAATTATAAAAGCTAAAGAAAATAACAACAAACCTGCTTTATTACATTTTAAATCGAAAAGCTACAGTTTTAAACAGAGTAGCTAATCAAAAAGATTTACAGAGCTTATTCTGCGGACTCCTACGTTTCTTCGGATTGGTTGGATCCTGAATCTGTTGTTTCTTCATCAGGCTGGACAGTAGATGGTCCTGGTTTGACGCATCGATCATTGATTCTCACCTTACCGATCTGTAAAAAAATACTGATCTGTAAGAAAAGGTTTTATGCACTCTACCTCCTAATATTCCTGTTGTTATTGCAAACTTTGGACGGCTATCTTGAAAAATTCCATGCTTTGGCTTCAACAAGAAGTGGAATAATATATACTAAATTTATTGAATCAGACATGTTTTATTATTTAGAAATCAAAAGAAAATAAGTAAATTACAAGAGGAAGATAGTTCTTCGAATAAGCATTGCGACGTCAGAGGAAACTGAATGGAAATTGAGAATGGGATTAGTAGATGCTCGGTGGTTAACGGAGTACTTAAACTCAATTGTTCTTTACCTCCGAACATTACTACTGCCGTAATAATGTGACACAGCAAATACAATTACTTAATAAATTCAGAAGTACCATGCTCTTTTTAAATGTGACAAAGTATTTAATTATTTAAGTTGTATGTGGTGAAACGTAAATAAAAGAATTGAACTTACGCGCTCTTTCTCTGTGGTTTCGACGAAATGCATGTTGGGTAAATACGACGTGCCGTGGTGACTCAATGAAGAATTGTGAGGACAAAATTATGACGCGAACTTCTTTAACACTTCAGAAAAAAATTAATTAAAATTCAATCAACCGTTCAATTGTATCCGTTCTAGTTTTAAATCCGACAGAGCCGTTGCAGTTATAAGCTGAAAAAAATTGAAAATAATAATGTTATTAGAACGTTGAATGTAGCAAATTTAAAAACGAAAATAAAACCTCGATGTCAAAACTGACTATTTTTTAAAAAATTCTCAAAATTCAGTAAATTATGTTAAAAATTATCGTGTGCTCTTTTCGATGGTGTATCTATTTTTTCGTACAACAGGCATGAAAGTGCAAGCTGTTCAAAAAAGCTGAACTCTACGCGAATACAAAATTCACCACAAAATCGATATATATACAAACGCAAAGATGTTACTACTTAAAATACATATAGAAAAAGCAATTAAAAGTAGTACATATAAAATTTTACTTACTATTTTTTCTCTATTTGAACAGAATTTTGATTTTTAAATACCATACAAGAGGTTCAAAGTTCCTTCTATTTTCTCAAAGTTGAACAACAACAGATAGTATCATAACAAAATTGCATACTTTTTAAAAATGAAGCAGCTTATTTAAGGGAGGAAAAAAAATGACAAAAGCGCCTAAGAATATATATTATCATATGCAGTAGAAGTTCTTTGTAACGCATAACTTGGAACCAGAGATTGTGTGGTTTATAGATTTTTGTATAATACAGATCATTTTGCATATCTCTAAAATTACCTTAGTAAACATGACCTATTATGCTTGCAACAAGTCATTAGATTACAATTTAAAATACAAATGATTTTGCCTCACAAAGATATACAATTTAATTATATTTAATTTTCAAATAAATTAATATTTCAATAAATTAGCAACAAGTACATTAACACTACAGTTAAAATTGTTCTCTATTTGTTGAACTCTGAAAATAATCAAAAGAACTCGACATATTATACAATTTTATGTTTTGAGAATTTTGAAATTTTTTTGGTGCTGCTTCAACATCTATTCTAGAACAGCTGTTGTATTCTGTATTTAAAATATAGGAAATGATTTCTTCATCTCATGTATGTTAATAATTTTAGGTTTATGACCTGTTGTTAAAAATTCCAACATACAATCTTCATGCATGTATACTAACTTATTTTGAATAATGTTTGAGTTCAGCAACTTAAAGATTGTTTAATAATTGCTATACTTTCTTTAAAAAACATTAAATTAAGGACATAAATATGAAATCTCTCAAGCTTAGAATGCTTGGTTATAAAAGGTATCAGAGCAAAGCTGGCAATTTACAGTTCCACTTATTTCGATCTTCTTGATCGAATCTCCTACTTTTACTGCTATCTCTTCCACGTTCGTATCGCTACCTTTCGCCGGCAGTTTAATTTTCATCGATTTATTCAACCACTCGAATTTAAATTTATTTTTTTCGTTCGCATCTAGGGAACGAACTTTATGTTCATCGTTTAAGTTAATCTCCGTTTTGGTTCTCGGTCACACTCACAAACGCTGATCTTCACAATTGACGAACTAACACTAAACATACAGCATCTCACGTGCGATCCGCCAAACACAAGACAAATGATAGTAGTAGTAGAAGTTCTTTGCATAACAGCCGTTAGCATTCAACCCATGATTCAACATCGGCGATAGCAGCTCACTGACGTACGATTTCAACAGCAAGGCGTGGCCTACTCGTAGAGCGGTCGTCATTCGGCTATACGGGAGAAGTTCCGCCTTCCTCCATTACGCTGTGTGCCAATCACTTGAGGTGATAGATACGGCGCGTAAACCCCAGAGAATGCATCTCTGTTTACTTTGTGACGGAGAAAAATGGCGTTCGTTTCAGATTCAGACATAGCTTCCACCCCCACCCCCCCACATTTTTCGGTCACGATTTCTCGACGGTTTTGCATCGATCTCAGAAACAGCCTGAAAGACATTCAAAAAAGCGGATTTCCGCTTAAAAGCGGAAGTCTTTCATGCCTGGTACAATTACTCAAAACCATTCAATAGAATTATTGAGAAATTAGTGCAAAAAATCAACCAAAACAACACAAAAAATTAAATAAAAAATTTCATAGATTAAATTTTAAAATTCCGGCTTCTAGGTTCATTGAGTCACTATTAAGACTACCTGTGTGCCAAATTTCAAAGCTGTAAGTGCGATAGATTCGTCTGGACATCGCACGCACACACACACACACACACACACACAAACATTGCCTTTTATAAGTATAGATAGTAGATGTAATGTGAAATAATTTTTTTGATGAAAAAAATCTGCTGCGTCTTTACTTATCGAACAACCCTCCTACATGAAAAAGAAACCTCTGCATATAGCGACAGAGGAAGTAAGAACACAAAAATAAGCCATATTTACTTTCATTATTCATTATCCATCATCAAATATCATATTTAAACTTTAACCCTTTCGCGTTCATTGGTTTCGCAGTGAAACCACATATAGAGCATTTATTTCCTGCCCGATGCGAAACGTAGCGTAATTATTCTTTCATAATTTAAAAGCGAGATATATAGGCAAACTTATATAAAAATTCCAATTCAATACCGTTAGTATTCACAAAGATATCGGCATTGCAAGAGCTCTAAAGAAACAAAATGACGAGGGTTCTTGCACAAATTGGTATTAAAATTGAATCTTCGAAAGTAATATTGCATTTTATGAAGGTTATATATCCTGAATACAGACGTATACTTATAAATTAAATACATATTTCAAATTGCATTTCGTTGATAACTTTTCGGAGGAAAAATAACCCATAACAGTTCATTGGTTTCACTGTGAGCCCACAAATTTAAAGGGAAACATATAGTGAACTTGAATATATAAATAAAAAATCAAATAAAATATGAAATTTAAAAGCCAAAGAAATATAATACAATTTTCAATAGCGCGTACGATGCTGCTGCAAAAGAAAAAAAAAGGCAGACAAAACATTTTTTATATGAGCAGAATTTTTTTTTAGATTTAACAAATTGTAGTACAGAAATAAAAGAATCCATCCAAGTAGACTTCATCGAGGGTTACCTACTTAGACATGGATTCAGAAAATGGGAATTTTTTCTCTAAGAATCTTGACTTTCGTCAAAGGAAACATCTTGTAACCCGAAAGATCCCAGAAAGACAAAGAAAGAACTGATTACAAAATTGTTTATACATACAAACCAGAACGACAATGAGATAATTTTAAAAAAGATTTAAAAAATTATTAGCCATCAAGCAAAAATGCCGTCAAAAAATGAAAACATTAATGAAAGAAAAACGTGTTAAACTTACCCAAGCGCACAAAGAACAAAAAAGGCTCTACAGACTAAAACAATATTATTTTCCCTCCCAACCAGAAATGTAAACAACCCTAGACTCTGGCGCCATCTATTAATCGTAAAGGGAAACAGAGAGAAAAAGAAAAGAGAGGAACCCAAAGGCAAAGAGAACAAATTAATACAAAAATCCAAATAGTTTTCAGATATGCCGTAATAATTAAAAGGTAAATTTTAGAAAGAAGATTTTTTAGAAAATTATTAGTAGCCACCCAATATTTTTCAAATTGATTACAAATTTCGTTTCCGAAGCCCTTTGAATCTAAAATTATCATTTGAAATTGAAAAAATCTTCAAATAGAAATCCTTCTATGGAGAGAAAATTAGAAGAAAAATTGTTACTACAGAGATTTTTTAGGAAGTTTTTAGTAGCAACTAAATATTCATTCCTATTATTGCAATTTTTTAATTCTACCAAATTGATTAAAAATTAAATTTGAATGAAATAAACATAAAATTTTTACAAATGAAATCAAATTCAGCTCTTTTATCATATAAACCGAATGATGTCTTTTTTCCAGAAATCTTAATTTTTATATCTAAAAAAGTTCTTTTATTCTGATTTAAGTTAGTTTTATTAAGTTTAAGTTCCTCTGGCTAACAGCTTATGATAAGAGCTAAATTATCAGTGTTAAAGAGAAGCATATCATCAATATATCTAATCCCGTCAATTAAAGTATTCCTAATAATTTTATCTTCATGAAACTGAATAATTTTATCTTCATAGAGAACTTGAAAGTGTTAACACCACTGCAGCCTACCTTTGTTTCTACTACTTTCTTTGCGTCACAATGAAGACCTTCAGCGCATGGGCAATGACGAATATACTTTCCATTTTCAGCCAGTTCTTCTGGACTGCAGCAATTTCCTGCATAAATGGGATAAAAAGATTGAATTTCATAACATTAAATAATTATTATCAGAAAGTGTTTAGATTTTACGTTTGTTCTTAAAGAAACATAAGCAGTTAATTTTTTTTTATCTTTCTATTCTAAAACGTATATATTCTAATATGTGCATTCAATTCTTCTGTAGTATGGTTAGTTCAATATGTATTTTCTCGAAACTATACTAAGCGAACTAACACGCTCAGAAAAATTAAAATACTGTAACAAAAAAATTCGTGCTATATGAAGAATGTTCGATTTTGTTAAGTCGTGCTATATGAATACCGCTGTACAAGAATATCATGTAGTCGGAGGCATAACGCATATTTCACGACATCTTAAGAAATAAAATCCATGTCAAGAAGAAACACAAATAATCTTAAAATGAAATACGTGTATTCCTTATTAAAGCAATTTAGGAAATCAATTTCCAGTTATTTAATTGAGTTAACATAGCTGCAATTGCGACCCGTTTTGAGGCAAATGTTTTCAGGGAAGGACTGTTTTGAGGGGGGCTTATTAATTTTGAATCATGGTCAGATGATGAGGACCATATCAGAGCTGCTATTCCAAACTTCCACATCATGTCAGTGAAAGAAATTTTATCATGTACGTCAGATATAACTGGCGCCAGCCCCACATACACTGCAGATCTTTAGGGCAATCGGTTTCAAATCTATAGTCTTTGTCCCGAGCCCGAGAGCTTACCACCTAGTTTCTTCGGCCCATCATTCTATTGAAAATGACATTTGATGCCTCAAAAATTTTTTAAATAATATATTTCCTTTGGAAAACCTTTGGAGTTTATTGAGAATTTAAATTGAGGTAGAGGTTGGTGTCCGAGTTCACTGAGGCAGTTCAGACATCGTCCACGTCATCTGACTACGGTTCAAACTAACGAAATTCGTCTAAAAATACGTTATCAATACTCAATGGACGTTAATCTAACAGAACGAACTAAACCAAGCTGTAGCAAAACATACTTCGTTTTATACAACGATTGCAGGTAACTTACTAAACTTATACTAGACAAGCAGGAATCTACATTCGCCTGCCGACAAGTGTTTTTACTTCTTCTCAGCTTTGCCTGACTATTGCTTAAAATGTATCCTAACCCTTGTTAATCATCCTGCATATAAATTTATGCCACAATATTGTGAACGCAAAATTGATTTCGACTTAATAAACTTAAAAACATACATTTATTTCGAATGACGAAAAATTATTCTCCCCATTCTCATTCTCGTCAGTACTTACCTTCTGATGACAGCTTCACGCACCTTCCCTTCCTGAAGAAGAAAGGTCCGAATTGAACGCAGCATTGGTCGGCTTCGCAGTCTTCGGCGGTGTCGCAAAGTTTGGGTTGAGGACGAATTGGCCTGGGAGGACGAGTTCCGCGGTTGGGACGTGGTGGACGTGGTGGGCGAATAGGACGTGGTGGACGACGGTCCCTGGGAGGAGGATCGGGTGGAGGAGCGGTTACTTCCACCACCTGTAAATGAAAATCGCACATCGGTAAGAATTAGGAAATATGACATCACCGATGTCTTGTGCGAATAATGGTTGTTCTCTTCTCAGACTGGTTAATGAAAAGACTTAAAATTTTCAAATGAGATTTTGGAAATTTTAGATATTTTTAAAATGGTTTTTTTATTTATTTTCATCCTAGCAGTATCTAGTCAAAGAATACACAGCTTCTTAAATGTTTTCTTGATATTCACATTTAATTCTAAAGTATTTTATCACGCTCTCTTTACCTAAAAATACTTCAGCAATTTCCGTTCGGCAAATATTTTCCATAATTCGAGTATAAGAAAGTCATGCTTTTATGAAGAATGATTTTTGATATTTTTATTGTCATGCTGCTATTAGGTTATTTATATGGTTTGACGCTGTTGTATATTTGGATATTTTCCTTGGGATCTTATATTTTTTTCTCGCCTGATGCTCACTGAAGAGTCATTCCAATTATATTTATCTTATTCAGTATTTTCGAACTATTTTATAATTTATATATTTATTCATCAATATGCAACGATTTCATTTTATAACTGTGTGAATAATGTGCTTATTTACGTTAATATCTGTTGCATTTTAACTCTAACACCGGTTAACATTTTCATATGCAGCATGTGTCAAAAATGTATATGTACTTTAAATAACCATTACAGAAAGAGTTCAATAAATACGTCAGTTGCATAACTGAAATCAATTTATTCATTAATTACCGTTGGAAATAACGCATGAATTTATTTGAGTTATGAATTGATTGGAAGCCTGTCCTGACGGAATTCTGAAGAAAACGGGTTAGAACGAACTTCCTAATTCAATCCAAGTGTAATTCTAAACATACTGTTTATTGGTCAACACCAGCTACAATCGAAGATTTCAGAATATCTGTTAACATCTGTTACTTAAAAAGTATACTTCAAATATAACTTTTGAGAACGTCGCTTATTTGGTTCAAACACATTGCTTCTAAATATCGTTTCTCAAGGTCGTATCCTTCCTTTCCCCTTGTTTTGTCTTGGCCCAGTGTTGTCGGGGTCTAATCAAAGATCAACAGACTTAAAGAAGTCACAGAATTCCAGCATTTTAAATTTAATGATAATCTTGAATAAACATCTATTTTACAAAATTATGTACATTTGGTATATACATATTGCAAGAACGAAGATAAACAAGTCCCGGATATAGATCGCGAGAGTCAATGAACAATACGTAACTTGACGTCGTCGAAGTTACTAACGGTGAGAATACTCGGTGATGCAACTCTATCGTAAAGTTCAGGGAACTATGAGAGTTCAGCAGTCTATAGTAACTCAGGACGAGTCATGGAGAACACCGAGGGTCGGTGTAAAATATCGAGGTTGTAGAACGCTCCATAATATGCAACGGTCCACCACAGGGACACTTTCGAGCCAAGGCTTTGGCTAATAGATACTCAAGATGAGTTGGAGAAATACCGAGGGTCGGCATGAGACATCGAGGTTGAATGAACGCTCGATAGAATGCAACGGTCCACCACAGGGACTTTTTCCAGCCGAGGCGCTCGGCTAACACGCTCCTCTTGCGTCGTTCCCTTGGGGACTTCGGCTAGAGTGGTCGGTCTGCGTCGTGGGAAAGGGGAGAGACATCACACCCTCCCTTTTGATCATTAAAGTGAACTTTTGTATTAAGAATGTCTTTTTTATATAATTTTGTACTTTTTATTATAAGCATGAGTATATCCTTTGATTTCAAACTTAATATAGAATAGAAAAAATATTTTCTGCTAAAAATATATAGCTTAAAAATTGATTTTAAGACATATGTTAATTTTACATGAATTTTTTTCATTTTAAGAAGCGAAAATTAAAAAGAAATCTGAATTTTCTTCTCTTAAATCTGTATAATTCTCGGATACCATTTTACAGTTAAAAAGAAATTAAATTATTTAGTATTTTGCTTTCTTCAAAACAAAAATATTTCGATTCGCAGTGTTATATTTTATATTGTCCCTTTCTTCTAATTATATTTTTCTTATGCATAAAAACACGATATGTATTTTCCAAAATGTGTTTTCCATTTCTTTCTGTTCTTTCTGTATCTTATTATTTTTCTCTATTATAACGTACAAAGTAATGGAGATAAAAATATAATATAATGTCGATGGCATAACAATATTAAAAAACAAAATTCAGATAACGAAAAACAATCAGAGATTAAAAGCTCTTTGTTCTTATTATATTCTTTTGCTTTAAAAATAATAAGGAATGTTTCTCATCGAAAATTTTATTTAATGCTTCATTGAAAACGTAAGATATGTTTTTCATAATTCGACTGTTTGTGACGGGAGACTCTTTTTCGCGCTTTTGACGATTCCTTCAGTTTCTTGTAAGAAAAAGTAAAAGTTAATTAAATATTTTAGATTCTGTAATAAGGTGTGATAACAAAATGTTTATATGTATATGATTTAATAGAAAATGCTCTTATTATGTTTCTTGACCTAAGATTTTGCTTTCAAACATACTAAACGAAAAAACATTACTAGAATATAATTAATGTACTGATTATTTTTTATAAAATATTGTACCTTTGAATTAATTTACTATATGGCTTAAAACGTAGTGAAAATTAAGTTCATATACTTTTCCCAGTGTACCGTCATCAATGTGTTAATTTTTTGCTGTTCTATTCTTTTTACTTATCTTTATATATAAAATTCAACGTATGTATGTTTGTTAAAGCAACACTTCCGAACGGTTCAAGGGATTTTGATGAAACTTGGTACATATGTTCCTCATTAATCCACTTGAAGTATAGGAGGGGTAAATAAGCCCTAAAACAGGGTCATTCGGGTAGGGTGGGGCAAAGTCTCCAAAATGCATGTAATAAATTGGCCGATTGACTCGCTTGGTGATTTTGATGAAATTTGGTACCAGATTTGGCGCCAAGAAAATATCGTTATAGGTAGATAGATTACAGTATTGTTATACACAAGTTTCACTGTATAATTTTTGTTTATTTGAAACTTATTTTACACAAAATGGCAACAAAATGATAGTTGTTAAAATATTATTGAAAGAAGAAAACAGGTGAATGTAATAAAAATTTTATGAAGATGAAACATATATAAAAAAGAACACGCAGTTTCTTTTTTTAAATTTTCGTTTTGTTTTCTATCACAAGGTTTTGATAAGAAAATGACCGGGGAACGTAGGGTAGTCTGATAATTTATATATATATATATTACGGCCAGTGGGATAAATCGGTTATTATGCATAATAACCTGATTTTTATGCGATTATTATGCATTATGACAGGTTATTATGCATTATGACTAGTTATAATGCATAAAGACAGGTTCTTATGCATAATTATCGCGGAAATTATCCACATTGACCGTAACATATATATTACTGGAGTTAAATTCAAAAAAATCTGCCTATGTAGGATACATTTTGTATTTTTCTAGGAAAGGTAAAAAATTTTTTATATATTGTTTTGTCTTAATCACTTTCCCAAAACAACATATTCTATTCAAAAATTCTGTTTTACCTTCAGACAGAAAATATATTCTTTAAAAAGTATTTTTTAGTATTTGTTATAATTATTAAAAATAGTAATTTGTTACTAATACAGTACTAAACGGACTAAACACCAGGAGTTTAATGCATACTTACCAAAAAGACGCACAATGCGATGATAATCAGGTATTTCATCTCGAGGATTCCGATGATTTCAACACCCGTAAATTTTCAACTTGTATTCCAGCCTGTTATATAAATGCTTGGAAACGTAAATGAACTTTAATAATGTTTAAAGAAGTCATAAGTTACAGATAACAAACAGCATTGCAATCCGCTTTTAGAATAGATAAACCTCTTACGATTATTTTTTTGTTTTCGTCGCGCGTCTTCGTCATTTTCTATTTTGTAACTTAAAAACACTTAAGAACAAACCTAATATTGAGGAATTTCTCATCCGAATACAATCACCTGCCCAAAATGTGTTGAAATTTATTATTAGTTCATAGAAAGGAGAAACGAGCAAAGATATCAAAGCACGGTGTGGTGTTTTCATCGTATCTTCATGGCTTCAGAGTATTAAAACTTTCAAGTTCACTGCATGTTTGGTTTTTAAAATTATAAATTTATTTAAAAATGAGTTTAGACATGTAGGATATAACATAAATATGTAAAGGATATATAATTAGCTTTTTCTATTTTCCAGAAATTTGTGCTTTCACAGTGAAACCAATGAACTGTAACGGGCTATTTTTCCTTCGAATAAGTTATCATCGAAATGCAATTTAAATTATGAATTTATGACTGAAATTTTTATATAATCTGGCCTTTAAGTTACGAAAGAAAAATTACGCTACGTTCCGGCCATGCGCAGTAAAAAAATGCTCATTGTGTGGTTTCATTGCCAAACCAATGTACGCGAAAGGGTTAAAGGGCCTCTTTTTTCTAGTAGTTGTTTATAATAAAATAATTCTGGGATGTTGATTGATTTAAGAAAAAGATTTATTGGCTTATTGGATGACATTAATTTTTTGTTAATTAATTTTATTTATTAATTAATAATTACCAAGTAAAGACAAATCGTTACGGTTTAAAATAAGAAACAGGAACATCTAGGTTTTTGTTGCAAAATTGTATGGCTATACAGGGAAATATGTTCGAAAGCAGAAAGCCAGAATTGAGGAAGAAATGTCCACCAATAGGAAAGTGGTTATGCAGCATCATCAGAGACTAATCTCAAAGCTTCTAGGGTCGAATCTTGGAAATTTGGAATTTTATTCCAAAAACTAGGACCGCGAACGAAAAACAAAGTGCAGTTCCGAAAGTTTAGAAAGTCACCAATTTAGTACAAAATGACCCTTTGCATACATTAGTAACTTAATTAGAAGTCCCGAAGTGACAACCAAAGGTAGTAATTCGAGTACATATTACTGAGGTAACTGAAAAAATAATTCAAGAGTATAATAGAATATTTTTTCACTCATAATATTCAGCTGTTGTACAATTATCTTACTAAAATGTTAGTTTTATTGATAAATTTGCTCGCTTCTTAATATATCTCGCTTCAAAGTATAGTTGTGACGTAATCGGATACCTTGGGATATGTATTTCTGGGTTTATAAGTGTTGGTGTAAATGGAAGGGAATTTTATGCTGAATCGGTAACTTTCTACTCTTTTAAAGTTTAGGTTTTGTTATCTGTCATATTTTACAAGATAAAATCTCTAACTTCCGAGATCCGCCACTAGGGGCGCTGCGATTAGACTCAGACGACAGCGATGGTCACTTTACTATATGCAGACGTCAGTCCCACAAATCTTACTTCGAACACTACATGGAGATATGCACCCAATATTACTCATTTAATTCATATTTCGGGAACATTTTAATGGATATGAATGTGAATTAATTAGGCATGAAAACAGTAGTACTACATTCAACAGAGTTGTAACAGTTGATTCCTTTTTTCATCGCTTATATGGAATATTTATCAATTAGAGCTATCGTTTATACGTCTTTTATTTATTTTACCCTTAGCTTTAATATTTTCTTTTTTCTTTAATAACTTCTTTATATTTAAAGTTTGGGTATTTTGTTGAAAATAGAAATGTAAACAGAGAATGAGAATCCAAAAAAAGGATTCTTTTAACCTAGTAATAAAGAAATAACTTGTTTAATGTGTATCACAATTATATCTGTATCAAAAAGTCTGACATGTATGGAAACTATTTCATGAAAGACAACTGAACTATAAAAATTTTGCAGGACTTATTTCAAAGTTCAATTTAAATGCGTATTTTGCAGGAGGAATGAGAAAAAGAAATTGACGCCGACAGGGTACAATGACATGACACGAATAGTTACTTGAATCCATAAAGGACGTTCATGTATATAATCAACAACGCAGTTGCAAGTTATTGAACAACTGATTTCAGTGTCTGGGCAATTTGAGCAAGGATAGAATGAGAAAACGCCCAGGCTGACAAAGCGGCCATTAAACGTATATTGTATGTAATAAATTAATCTCTACTAATAATGAAAGAGAATGTACGAGTGTGCCAGTTGAAGCTCTAAGGGTATCAGCCTGACAGGGACCACTGAACCTAGAGCTACCAAATTTGTCACAGATATACAGGGTGGTCATAAATTATTGGACCTATTTCAAAAATTAATAAGAAAAACTAATAATGCTACAACTACGGGTTCTTTTAATGAGAGTGTATTTTTAAAAAAATTCAGATAGGTAACGCGCCGTTACGGTGGTCTAGGTGGTCGTAAATTATTGGACATCTCCTATTTTTGAGAGTCATTATCTCCAAAACTATAAAATGTAAAAGAAAAATAAAAGCATGTATTTGTAACGAATTTTAGTCTTTGATTTGTTAAATCAATTGTAATTCAAAAACTGAATAGTTTTCGAGATATTCAAGAAAAACTGAAAAAGGGAAACGTGCATCGGCTTCTACTGATCGGTAGCCATAGCGTATGGACATCTCTCACTGCAGCAAATTTAGAAAGCCGTAATGGTACGCCACCTATCTCAAAAACCTTTTTTTATTTGCTCTCTCATTTGAAAAAAGCGGAGTTGTAACATTATTAGTATTTCTATATTAATTTTTGAAAAGGGTCCAATATTTTATGAACACCTTTACTTTCGAGAGTGGGAAGGTGCAATGATTAATTTTTGATTGTTGCGTAGCATCTATGTACCTATGGATTCACTTCTACATTTGCAGATTTAAATTCATGAAATTGAAATATTCCTTTGTTCATAAATGAATGAAAAACACAAACATACAATAATTTGTTATACGAACTGTAATTGCATGTGAAATCAGTTTTGATATCGCATGTCTCCTCAAATGAGTACCTTTCTTTTCAAATTATTATTCTTCAGTATAAGTATTTTACATCATTTTTTTAGTAGAAACCAATGGCTCTTCTGAACATTTTATTGAAGCGATATTACGATTTCCTTCTCATTGTTAAGATGCTTTTGATTCTTTGGATCTGTGTATCAAGTTTCTTCATCAGATTATATTGTTGATGGTCCCTGTCAGGATGACCCCATTTTAACGCATCGGTCTGTGACTGGTACTTTACCAATCTTCTAAACATGAAGAAAAGTAAATGGAGCAAATAAATATTGGAAATTTGAACCTCTAGTCCTAAGCATCGCAGCAAAATAATGTTTTAGACTTAATGAAATAAATTTCAAAATTTCAAAACAAAATCTTTTTTCATCAATATTATGCCTGTAATGTACAAATTTAGAGTTGTTTGCTCAAACGAATTTTATTCTTAATTATAAGAAATAAATAAAATTTTATAACAAAGAGTCGTATATGTTGTTTTTTTTAATTTATTGATATATATATACTAGAAATTCCAGCCGTATTAATTAATTAATTAATAAATATTGCATCATCCGTTGCATTCTCTGCGTAGCGGTTTTTATATCCCTCAAATGATAGAAAGAATACCAGCCTGAAAACATTACCATGTTAAGAAAAACATTGGTTAATATATTTGTATGATACCAGTTATAGGTGACTATAACTGGCATTTGACTATACAAAAATTCTGCGATAAATTCTTGTGAATGAGGGAAGTGAACTATTTATGCTGTAACTTTAGTCAAACATAGACGAGTTTCAAGAAAATTCAATGCATTGGAAAACAGTTTGATTTGTTGAGTTTAGTTTAGCTATTACTACTACTGCCCATGACATTTTTTCATTGCTAGAGAGTATTTATTTGACTGTTGATTTGGAGTAGATGAGAGTGAAAAAATTAAACGCTATTATAGTTTGAAATCTTTAATTGTAGCGTAAGGGAAGAAAAAAAATATTTGTAATGTAATTTGTAGAAGCTACTTTTTAAATGGTAAGGATTTAATTTTTCGCTAAACGAAAACTAAAGAATATGAAAACAAATCGGTTGACCATCATTTCACAACAGATTTCTTCTTGATAGGCCACTATAACTGGTATATAAATAAATAAAATGTACTTTGCGATAATTTCTTTTGGAAAAAAAGTGAATTTGGAGGTTAGCGCAGAGACAGAGGTGATAAATTGATTTAACGCGTACTGGTAGATTACGAGCGCCAGATTCCTAACTCGAAGAGAAAAACCAGGAAGTGAGCTATATTATAAAGTGCGAAAGGGAAAGTTATTGCCAAAAAAGTGCGATCTCGGAGAGTCAGGAATCGAGCTTTTAATGGCATCATAGTAAGCTTTTGCGGTATCTGTGCAAAGGTAGTAGGTAATTACAACCTAGCAAAGTACAATATAATGAGATTCCTGTACCGGTCGAGCAGCAGTAGTTCATTCAAGAGGAATAGGTTTTTTAAGGGAGATTTGTAAATTTATAAAAGAAAGGTACAGTAAACTCACCGTAAAGTCTATATTGATAATTTGGAAAATTTTACTTCCGAGTGAACTTAAAACTACTGTGTTTAGAATTAATTCAATTCTTAGAACAAAATAGTATAATTTACCTCTATTTGCATTTCTTTGTTCGG
The DNA here is from genome assembly GCA_013235015.1 of Araneus ventricosus. Lineage (NCBI taxonomy): Eukaryota > Metazoa > Arthropoda > Arachnida > Araneae > Araneidae > Araneus > Araneus ventricosus. The sequence continues at coordinate 76,033 of BGPR01003611.1, forward strand.
TTCACTGGCGAGACCCTCTGCTCATGGTCAGTACGGCAGAAATTAGAAAACGAATAGCGTCATTCCTTTCCCTTGAAATTGTAGGAAACTTTCATTTTTAATACTCTGAAAATGAATTTCAAAATAACATCTTGACATTATTTATAACTCCAGCAAACGAAGAGTTTTTTATTGACAATGTAATTAACCAAAGAATGAAGCAGAACATACGTTCAATCAGGCAATAAAAATACAAACACACTGATAAAACGATGATAAAAACCACGGATGTTGTGAAGTAAGTTGCATATGTTTTAACTATATAAGTCATCTGTGAAGTTAGTCTTTTGCATTTCATTCGTTCTTATGATTTTTAATAACTTAAAGTTTTTGTATCTGGAATATTTGTTTTGAAATATTAGAGAAAATATTTTTTTGCAAAATCTTGTTTTAGAGTGCAAATATTTACTGTCTAAAATTTTTTCTTTTAATGTCTTAATTCAAGTTCGGTTAAAAGAACCAAGAAATAAAAATTTCATTAACAGAGATGTTTCAGTTCCCATATTTTTATTATTCAAAACCATTTTTGCCATGAGAATTTATAAAAAATACCTTCGTACTTCATGTGATTGCTGATTAATTTTTTACAACACATTTTAGTACAAAATTTCTTAACAGTAAATCCTTATAAACCATTAAATATAGAGCAAAAAAAATAAATTCTTTACAAAAAGAAGAAAACACGACAAAGAAATTTAGTTTTATCGTAGCTGTGAGCATAAGTGTTGCATTGATGTGGTAAGGAAGTGAAGTAACTACACGAAGGTCTACTCCTATCCAACTTTAGATATTGAGCAGCCATCTTAAAAACGCATGGTGATTACAAAATAATTCTACAACTTTTCAATGCTCTTTTTACAAAGTGAAAAATGAAATACAAACTTTGAAAGCAAAATTATTGAGTTAAAAATACCATAACTTCATGATTGTTCAATGCGACAACCATGAGAAAACCTTGGTTCCAAACTGATGCCCGCAACTTTGCAGCTTGTAGGGTATTATGGTTTCGACAGTTGCAATTATTCTAGTTTTGAGTTTGTGAATGTTATCTGGAAATGGACGGATTTTTTATCAGTGATTTTTTTTAGAAAAAAAGTCAAACCGGGTACACATGTTAACGTTATGGGAAATTAGGAAATCTCGATTTTCAGTGGAAAAGTAGCAATCATTTTTATTTTATATGATAATTTAAGAAGATAATTTAAGATTTTTATTTTATAAGATAATTTAAGAAGATAATTTAAGATTTTTATTTTATAAGATAATTTAAGATTTTATGTGATAATTTAAAAGCATTATTTATAAAATTCATATGTAATGCAGTTGTCCTCTTCACTGTTCGTGGGCACAGTTAAGACAGTTTCTACATTGGATTAACCCTTCTTCTTTATTTAAATTAGAAAATATATCATTAACTTATAAACAATCAACGTCTGATGTGTTTTTATCGTCTTCATAAGAGCAATAATCAATACTGACTCTCGCTGTCTTACGCAACTTAAAGCACCCGGTTTTACCCGGATTGCAAAGGTTCTAAAAAACAAATTACAACTGCGCAAATATTTCAGTAAATCCTTATTATTTGACAGGATATAAATCCTTAGTAAACTTATAATAAGCTGGACTAAATATAGTTTTTATAACAGTAACAGTTTAAAATCAAACGAACATTAGAGAGTTTGATTTATTTGAGGGGATTTTGGGGAGATTTTTAGCTGCAAAGGCTATTATCCCCGTATTCCCAAAAGGTTCAAATTTTAAAAAATGTCAAAAAACTTCAGGTACTTTAGGAAACTATGAAGGTTCTATTTATTTTCAAAGACTTTGCTTGTGAGTTCCTTAAAAACATTAGAGAGATGATGTCTTAAATAAACCTTCACGGATGCAGTGAATTGAATTCAACAGTTACAACACGTCATTATGGCTGTTCTTTTTTCTTGACTAGCAGAGCATTCAGCATTTGTCCGCTAGATAGGAAAATTAATAGCGCCAGAATCTAGGGTACCCGGTTTTACTCCACTCTCCCCTACTACTGATATAAAAGAATTATAAAAGCTAAGGAAAACAACAACAAACATGCTTTATTACATTTTAAATCAAAAAAGCTACAGTTTTATACAGAGCAGCTAATCGAAGAGATTTACGGAACTTATTCTGCGGACTCATTCGATTCTTCGGATTGGCTGGATCCTGAATCTGTTGTTTCTTCATCAGGCTCTACTGTAGAAGATCCTGGTTTGACGCATCGATCGTTGATTCTCACCTTACCGATCTGTAAAAAAATACAGATCTGTAAGAAAAGGTTTTATGCACTCTCCCTCCTAATATTAATGTTGTTATTCCAAACTTTGAACGGCTATCTTGAAAAATTTCATGCTCTGGCTTCAACAAGAAGTGGAATAATATATACTACATTTATTGAATCAGACATGTTTATTATTTAGAAATCAAAAGAAAATAAGTAAATTACAAGAGGAAGCTAGTTCTTCGAATAAGCGTTGCGTCGTCAGAGGAAACTGAATGGAAATTAAGAATGGGATTAGTAGATGCTCGGTGGTTAACGGAATGCATGAACTCGATAGTTCTTTACCTCCAAACATTACTACTGCTGTAATAATGTGACACAGCAAATGCAATTACTTAACAAATATCGAAGTGCCATGCTCTTTTTAAATGTGACAAAGTATTTAATTATTTGACCTAAAACTATGGGGGAAATACAGAAATAAAACAAAAATATAAGGAAGTGAACTTATTTATAAGTTATTTATTATTTTACTGATTGTTTATCGGCTAACTCGATTTTGCTCATTGACTTAACCAACATAATTGAAGTGTTTAAGATAATGAAATGAGTAACATATGGCAATGATGCGCAAGATCGTGAGTGATAGTGTAGCAGAGCATGCGTTATCTTATAGAAAAGACCTGCAAGGAAGATCCACGCCAGCTCAGGAGGGTGGATAGGTCAATTTATAGAGAGGTATAAGTGGTAGGTATCTCAATTTTGCTTAAAAGGGTTTGCACAAGTACATAACTGGAATGGTCCTTGGTTAGGCCAAAGATGCAAAGTTCAGACGGCTATATGTACAGCAGTTTACATCTGCAGCATAAATAAAATACAGAACCATTTGAATTTTATTTGTTTTATTTATTTACATAAAGTTTATTTGATTTACGTTATAATCGTAATAACTGTTATATAATATCATGAAATAAATCCTAAACCTTTTGATATTACCTTTCTACTAAAAGGAAAAATAATTTGTCTCGGATTGTGATCAAATTCATAAATTTTATGTTTCATAAAAATTTAATATCTCCCCGAAGGAGTAAAAAGAGTTAACAAATATAGAAGATATGTAAACTGCTTGACGGTACTCAACAATATATGTCCATTTCATAATAATTTTCTGTTGATACCTATACTATATGCTATATTCTATTTATTGATTGGTTAAATTCTGATTTTATATAATAGTATTTATAAAAATATATTTTAATAAATGTGAAAAATTCAGAAAAGTACTATTAATGAAGGTAAAACTTTAACCTATATCAAACAAATTTAATTTGCAAATAAACATCTATTAGAATAGCTGCAGTTATTTAGAATTCTAAACTATCATAAAATGAATTTCTAGGATATATTTCGACTAAATTCCCTGTAAAATTCCCTGTTTGACTAAATTCCATTCTTTCCTACTGCAAGATTCACAATGAACTCCAAAATTAAATTGACGTGGCTGATTGAACGTGTATGACGTGAACATCAACTTACTCAATTGAAGCGACATTTGAAAGCGATGAGAGGAAATGACAATTTTTTAATATGGGAAAATCCAAAAAATACACGTTGGCGATAGTAGCTCACATTTTCAATTAAGCTCTGTTTGTAGAACTTGAAACATTTCTGTAGAATTATTTTAATGACAAGATAATGTTGTGTTTAATCGAAAACATTTAGAAAGACAGAACTCGAGTTAAAAGTGAATTCCTTTACCAAATTCTTAAATAGAGAAATCCTAAATTCTGTACTGAAATATGACCAATTCGTCGCGCGAATTGATTTTTGGAATCTATAGCTCAATTTTCAGAAGTAAATTGAGATATCGTCACAACACAGCACAAAACTGCATGGAATTAGATTATATGTACAATTAACGTTTGTTATGCGACTATCATCTCATGAAATTGACTCTATTGGCGCCAAGATCACATGCAGAGGTGTTGACTCAAAAATAAAAAGACTAATCAAAGTGTTAGGGAGGAAAAATTAGGATGTGAGCCGTTATTCTAAAGATGTAACCAATGCCCATGCCGAATGAGGGAGCGTTAGACCATCTCTGTTGTTTGGTGGAGTTCTTGAAAGACTTCGGAGAGGTCTTCGGGCAAACCAGTGTCTCACGGTGAGATAATTGCCTGAAATAATACCAGAAATGTCTGACACAAATCTTTTAGAAATTAAGTTGAGATGTCTTAGGGCAGCAAGGGTATAATTTTAGCACATTTACGGATCCTACTATGGTAGTGATTGAAATTTTTGATTGGCTCTCGGCGTCGCGCAATTTGACGGGCATTGCATTCATCCAGACGTCATAACATTGCTCTAAGGCAGAATTTTAAATTACTGTAGAACCTCCGGAATCCGAACTAATTAAGGCTGACCTTTGTTCGGATTCAGAGGCATTCGGATTATCCGGGAAATTCGTTAAAATACTCTTGATATACCAATTGCAGTAGAGTATTGACTCTGGGTCTCTGTAAAGGCGTACGAAAAGAGCACGCGGTGATTCGCACAGAACTGTGTCAAACAAGTTGAGGGTAAAAAGAAGATATCTGAATTTGTTTTTACTATATAAGGTGCAGTATTCATTCTTAAAGACCAATTTGAATACTGCTTTTAAGTTAGGAATAAATATTAGCTTTGTTCCTGATTCGTAATAATTCTCATTTTTCCTTCCTTTTTCAGTAAAATATTTTCAGAAAATTTCAGAAAGGTGTTCGGATTATCCGAAATTTCGGATTGATGGGGTTCTACTGTATTATTTCGTCTGCTGCTATCGCATCATGGAGAAATCAAAACTACATTCTAATTATGATTATCTTTATGTTTCTCAAGAAATTGATGAATATCTATCTTTAGAATAAAACAAAACAGTTAAAATACGTTATGCGACTGATAGTTTCTGTGAGATTATTCTCTTTTTATTTTTAGAGGACTGTTCATCCGTTTGAAACTTTTATCTTGAAGGTTTTCATATTGTCGCTGATGAAGATTTTGTTATAGCAATCTCTTTTCTCACTAATCGAGGGTCTATGATGCCAAATAACTTAAATTCTCTGCCACACAATTTACATTAAATCGCTTGACGTCATTTCGTATCATGCCATTTCACGTGACGCTGAGATCCAAAGAAAAGCGACCTCAACTACTACCATAATAGGATCAGTAAATATGCATAATTTTGTGACCCTGGAATACAGAAGCTACTAACCCCACATAAGAAAAACTTGGTCAACAGATGAAGCTATGTAGAAAAATAAAACATATATCACTAAATAATATATAGTAGATGTGTTGTGAAATAATTTTTTGGATGAAAATAATGCGTTTCTTTTCTACTTTTCGAACAACCCTAAAAAAAAAGAAACCTTTTAATATAACGACAGAGGAGGTAAGAACACAAAAATAAGCCATATTTACTTTCATCATTCATTATCCATCGTCATATATCATATTTAACCTTTAACAGCCTTGCAGCTTACCTTTGTTTCTACTACTCTCTTCGCTTCACAATGGAGACCTTCTGCGCATGGGCAGCGACCAATAAACTTTCCATTTTCAGCCAGTTCTTCTGGACTGCAACTTTTTCCTGCAGAAATGGGATAAAAGGATTGAATTTCATAGCATTAAATAATGGTCATAACAAAGTGTTTAGATTTTTTTTCTTAAAGAAATGTATAAGCAGTTATTTTTTTATCTTTTTATTCTAAAACATATATATTCTAACATATGCATTCAATTCTTCTGCAGTAAGTTTAGTTTATTCTGTGTTTTCTCGAAACTATACTAAGTGAACTAACACTCTCAGAGCAATTAAAATACTGTAAAAATATTCGTGCTATATGAAAAATGACCGATTTTGTTAAGCCATGCTATATGAACATCGCTGTACCAGAATATCATGTAGCTGGAGGCATAACGCATATTTCACTACAATTTAAGAAATAAAATCCATGTCAAGAACAAGCACGAAAATGAAATACGCATACTTGATATTAACCCTCTGAGCGCCCAATTATTTTGAACTTTTAGATATCAGGTTAGAAAGCTTATCTTTTAAAGTAAATGAATCGATCTTTTTTGTATTTAATTTTATCTCTGAAATCTTAAGAATACTTTAGCCATGATTGTTTAAGAAAATATAAATATAAATACCAGCTATTTGCTTCTGAACTGAACATGAAAAGCGGAAAAATACGTTTGCGCCGCTCGGAGGGTTTTAAAGCTACTTAGCAAGTCCATTTCCAATTATTCGACTGAGTTTTCATAGCTGCAATTGCGACCCGTTTTGAGGCGACGACTGTTTTGGGGCGGACTTTTTAATTAATAATCACGGTCAGATCATGAGAATCATATCTAAGCTGCTATTCCAAATATCCACACCATATCAGTGAAAGACATTTTATCAAGTACATCAGATTCAACGGGCACCAGCCCCACATACACCGCAGATCTTTAATGCAATCGGTTTCAAACCTATAGCCTTTGTCCCAGCCTGGTTTCTTCGGCCCATCATTCTATTGAAAATGGCATTTGATGACTCAAAATTATTCTAAATAATATATTTCCTTTGGAAAGCCTTTGGAGTTTATTGAGAATTTAATTGAGGTAGAAGTTGGAGTCGGAGTTCACTGAAGCAGTTCAGGCAACGTCCAGGGCATCTGACTACTGTTCAAACTAAGGAGATCCGTCTCAAAATAGCTCTCATATTGCTTCGAAAATGGACGTTAATCCAACTGAACTAACTAACCCAGGATGCTTCAATACATAATTGGTTCATCATAACTATTGCAGGTAATTTACTAAACTTATCCTAGACAAAAAGGAATCTACTTTCGCCTGCCGACAAGGGTTTTCACTTTTACTTAACTCTGCCTGACTATTGCTTAAACTGTATTCTAACCCTTTTGAAACATCCTGCATATAAATTTATACCACAATATTGAGAAAGCTGAATTGAGTTCTGCTTCATAAACTTAAAAACATACATCGATTTCGAAAGACTAAAAATTATTCTACACATTCTCATTCTCGTCACCACTTACCTTCTGATGACAGCTTCTGACACCTTCCCTTCCTGAAGAAGAAAGGTCCGAATTCAACACAGCATTGGTCGGCTTCGCAGTCTTCGCCGGTCTCGCAAAGTGTGGGTTGTGGACGAGTTGGCCTGGGAGGACGAGTTCCGCGGCTAGGGCGTGGTGGACGAGTTGGGCGAGTGGGACGGGGTGGACGACTGCCTCCAGTGGGTGGAGGAGGACGGCTGCCCCTGGGAGGTGGAGGGGGTGGAGGAGCCGTAACTTCCACCACCTGTAAATGAAAATCGAATATCAGTAAGAATTAGGAAATATGACATCACTGATGGCTTGTGCGAATATTTGTTGTTCTCTTCTCAGACTGTTTAATGAAGAGATTTAAAATTTTCAAATGAGATTTTTGAAATTTTAGCTATTTTTAAACTGATTTTTATTTATTTGCATCCTAGAAGTATGTAATCAAAGAATGCACAACTTCTTAAATGTTATCTTAATATTCACAATTAATTTTAAAGTATTTTTCCACGCTCTTTTTACCTAAAAATACTTCAGCAATTTCCGTTCAGCAAATATTTTTTCTATGATTGAAGAATAAGAAAGGCATGCTTTTATGAACAATGATCTTTGATCTTTTTATCGTCATGCTGCTATTGGGTAATTTATATGGTTTGACGCTATTGTTGATTTGGAAATTTTCCTTGGACTGTTATGTTTTTTTCTCACCTGATGCTCACTGAAGAGTCATCCCAATTATATTTATCTTATTTAGTATGTTCGAACAATTTTATATTTTATACATTTATTGATCAATATGCAACGATTTCATGTTACCACTATGTGAATAATGTGTTTATTTGCGTTAATATTTGTTGTATTTTAACTCTTACACCCGTTAGCATTTTCATATGCAGCATGTATCAAAAATGCATATGCACTATCATTTCAGAAAGAGTTAAAGAAATATATCAGTTTCATAACTGAAATCAATTAAAGCATTAATTACCGTTGGAAATAACGCATAAATTAATTTGGGTCTTGAGTTAATTGAACTCCTATCTTGATGGAATTCTAAAGAAAACGGTTTAGAACGAAGTGCCTAATTCAACGTATTTCAATTCAAGTGTAATTCTAAACATAGTGTTTATTGGTCAACATCAGCTACAATCGAAGATTTCAGAATAGCGGTTAACATCTGTTACTTAAAAAGTATACTACAAATATAACTTTTGAGAACGTCGAGTATTTCGTTCAAACACATTGCTTTTAAATATCATTTCTCAAGATCGTATCCTCGTAAAATAAACTTTTTAATTAAGATTTTCTTTTTTATATAATGTTATGCATTTTATTATAAGCATGAGTATATCTTTTGTTTTCAAATTTAATATACAATAGAAAAAATTTTTTGTGCTAAAAATATATAGTTTAAAAAATTGTTTTTATGACATGTTAATTTTATATGATTTTGTGTTTCATTTTTAAGAATCAAAAATAAAAAAGAAATCTGAATTTTCTTCTCTTCAAACTGTACAATTCTCGGATATCATTTTGTAGTTAAAGAGAAATTAAATTATTTAGTATTTTGCTCTTTTGAAAAAAAAATATTTTGATTCTCAGTGTTATATTTTATATTGTCTCTTTCTTCCAATTATATTTTTCTTGTGCATAAAAGTACGATATGTATTTTCCAAAATGTGTTTTCCATTTCTTTCTCTTCTTTCTATATCTTATCATTTTTCTCTATTATGACGTATAACGTAATGTAGATAAATATATATTATAACGTCGATGACATAACATTATTAGAAAACAGAATTCAGATAACTGAAAAATAAACAGGAATGGTAAATACATTGTTCTTATTATATTCTTTCGATTTATAAAATAAGAATAAATGTTTCTCATCAAAAATTTTATATAATGCTCCATTGAAAACGCGAGATGTGCCTTTCATAATTCGAGTGATTGTGACGGGAGACTCTTATTCTCCTCTTTTGACAATTCCTTCAGTTTCTTGTCAAAAAAAGTAAAAATTAATTAAATATTTTGAGTTCTCTAATAAAATGTGATAAAAAATGTTTATATGAATATGATTTAATAGAAAATGTTATTATTATGTTTCTTTACCTAAGATTTTTCTTTCAAGCATACTAAACCAAAAAACATTACTAGAATATAATTAATGTACTGATTATTTTTTATAAAATATTGTACCTTTGAATTAATTTACTATATGACTTAAAACGTGAGTGAAAATTAAGTTCATACACTTTTCCCAGTGCACCCTCATCAATGTGTTAATTTTTGTTGTTATATTTTTTATACTTATCTCTCTATATAAAATTCAACGTATGTATGTTTGTTCCAGCATCACTTCCGAACGGCTAAAGGGATTTTGTTGAAACTTGGTATATATGTTCCTCATTAGCCCACTTGAAGTATAGGAGGGGTAAATAAGCCCTAACACAGGGTCCTTCGGGTAGTGTGGGGAAAAGTCTCCAAAATGCAAGTAACTAATTGGCTGATTGACTCGCTTGTGGATTTTGATGAAATTTGGTACCAGATTTGTCGGCAATTTACAGCATTGTTATATACAGGTTTCACTGTATTATTTTGATTATTTGAAATTTATTTTACACAGAATGACAACAAAATGATAGTTGTTAAAATATTATTGCGCGAAAAAAATATGTGAATGAAATAAAAATTTTATGAAGATGAAACATATATAAAAAAAGAACTCTCAGTTTCTTTTTCAAATTTTTCTTTTGCTCCCCATCACAAGGTTTTCATAAGAAAATAACCGGGCAACGCAGGGTAACCTGATAATTTATTGATATACATGTTACGGCCCGTGTGATAAATCGGTAAATATGCATAATAACCTGATTTTTATGCGATTATTATGCATTATGAAAGGTCATTATGCATTATGACAGGTTATTACGCATTATGACAGGTCATTATGCATTATGACAGGTTATTACGCATTATGACAGGTTATTATGCATAAATATCGCGGTATTTATCAACATTGACCGTAACACATATGTTACTGTGGTTAAATTCAAAAATTCGGCCTATGTAGAATATATTTTGAATTTTTCTAGGAAAGATAAATTTTTGTTTTTTATTTTTATATAGTTTTGCTTTAGTCACTTTCCCAAAACTTTCCCGTAAAAATAATAATTTGTTACGCATACAGTACTACAAGGACAAAACACCAGGAGTTTAATGCATACTTACCAAAAAGACACACAATGCAATGATAATCAGGTATTTCATCTCGAGGATTCCGATGATTTCAACACCCGTAAATTTTCAAATTGTGTTCCAGCCTTTTATATAAATGCTTGGAAACATAAATGAACATAAATAATATTTAAATGCGTCATAAGTTACAGATAACAAACAGCATTGTAATCCGTTTTAGAATAGATAAACCTCCTAAGATTATTTTTTTTTGTTTTCGCTGCGCTTTTTTGTCTATTTTGTATCTTAAAACCACTTGCGAACAACCCTAATATTCAGGAATTTCACATCCGAAGACAATCACCTGTTTAAAGTGCGTTAAAATTCATTATCAGTTCATGGAAAGGTGAAACGATCAAAGATATCAGGGCAAAGGATGATGTTTTTCATCGTATCTTCATGGCTTCGGAATATTAACAATTTCAAGTTCGTTACATGTTTTGTTTCTAAAATTATAAATTTATTTCAAAAATGAATATTAGACATGTAGCAGATCATAAATATGTGAAGGAAAAATAATTAACATTTTTCTATTTTCAAGAAATTTGTGGTTTCACAGTGAAACCAATGAACGGTAACGGGCTATTTTTCCACCGAATAAGTTATCATCGAAATGCAATTTAAATTATGTATTTAATTTTTAAGTATACGTGAGTATTCAGCATATTCAGCCTTCATAAAATTCAATATTACTGTCGAAGATTCAATTTTACAAAATATAAATTTGTGCAAGAACCCTCATCTTTTTGTTTCTATTAAAGATCAAAAGCAATTTAGCTCTTTCCATGCCGATATCTTTGTAAATACTTGCGGTATTGAACTGAAATTTTTATATAAGCTGGCCTATATATCTGGCCTTTAAGTTATGGAAGAAAAATTGCATAAAAAATGTTCATTGTGTGGTTTGATTGCAATACCAATGGACGCGAAAGGGTTAAAGGGCCATTTTTTCTAGTAGTTGTTTATAATAAAATAACTCTGGGGTGCTGATTGATTTAAGAAAAAATTCATTAGCTAATTGGACGGCATCAATTTTTTGTTAATTACTTTTATTAATTAATCATTAATTACCAAGTCAAGACACTTCGTTATGGTTTGAAATAAGAAACAGGAACATCTAGATTTTTGTTTCTTCGAAATATTTGTCAAGATCTTACGCCAGCCTTAAAAATTGAATTTAAGAATAGATGAATTTGGTGGGAAGTATGCTTCCCACGGCCTTAGAAAGGGTTAAACATAAGACTTGATCTTAATGTTTGTAGAATATTTCTGATGCACATTATTCATTAAAATAAATAAACCAATGAAAGTTTTCTTAAACTGTCAGAAATATATAAAATTACATACGTTCTACGAAAAACATTTCAGTACATGCCTCTTCGAAATCTAGTTATATATATATATATAGAGAGAGAGGGAGAGAGAATAGACCTATGTCTTTATACAGCTAGATCACATTTCCGTGTGTAGCTACTGCACAATGTCAATAGCTATATCCTTCTTTCGATAAAGATAATAATTTAAAGAAAATTATAAATCATTTTTTCATTTTGCTTTACAAATAATACGTCTAGGATTTTTTGAGCCCCCACTGCTTGCTGAAATCTATATACAAGTGTAAAACTTTATGGCTATACAGTGAAATGTGTTCGAACTTAGAAAGCCACAATTGAGGAAGAAATGTCCACCAATAGGAAAGTGGTTATGCAGCATCATCAGAGACTAATCGCAAAACTTCTAGGGTCAAATCTTGGAACTTTGGAATTTTGTTCCAAAAAATAGGACCGCGAGCGAAAAATAAAGTGCAGTTGCAAAAGTTTAGAAAGTCACCAATTTAGTACAAAATGCCACTTTGCATTCATTAGTAACTCAATTTCAAGGCCCGAAATATCATCCAACGGTAGCAGTTCGAGTATACATTACTGCAGTAAGTGACAAAATAATTTAAGAGCATAATTTAATATTTTTTCTTTCATAATATTCAGCTGTTGTACAATTCTCTTACAAAAATTTCAGTTTTATTGATAAATTTGCTCATGGTATAGTTGGGACGTGATCGGATACCTTGGGATAGGTATTTCTTTGTTTATAAGTGTTCGTGGAAATAGAGGCGATTTTATACTAAATCAATAACTTTCTACTCTTTTAAAGTTTAGGTTTTGTTATCTGTCATAGTTTACAAGATAAAATCTCTAACTCCCAAGATCCGCCACTAGGGGCGCTGCGATTACACTCAGATGAGAACGCATGGTCACTTTACTATAAGCAGACGTCGTTCCCACACATCTTAAATATATGCACCCTGTATTATTCATTTAATTCATATTTAGGGAACATTTTAAAGGATATGAATGTGAATTAATTAGGCATAAAAACGGCAGTACTGCTTTCAACAAAAATGTAACAGTTGATTTCTTTGATTCCTTTTTTATCTTTCATCTCTACTAATAATAAAGGAGAATGTGTGTGTGTCTGTGTGTTGACGCTCTACAGGGTGGACCGCTGAACTTAGAGCTACGAAATTTGGCACGAGCATTCTTTGTAGGGTGGAAATGTGCACCTTTGAGCCGTTCATTAAAATTTTAATTAATTAAAAATTAATAAAAATTTGGTGTTTTTCCTTAATGACTTCCGAAAATATTACAGTATAAAAACCGTTTTTACGCCATCTGAAAGAGCTAAACATTACCTTTTCAAGATATCAATTAAGTTGCATTAAAAAATTTTCTCTAATTTTAATAACCTTTTAAGCAGATTTTTTGGCATAATTTACAACAATATTTTTCATTGTTACAACGCAATTCAAACTGTTTTCATTGTTTAAATAAATATTTATTTGCATGTTTCTTTTTCATTGTTGCAAGCTAAGGTAACATTTTAATGTTTAATGATATCTTTTAATCAGCATGATTTCATACAGCTAATATGCTGCTGGTCTTAAATTCTGCCGCAACATTTTAAAGTTAAAACCAAATGCATTTTTTACAAGAGGAATAGGATAGTGAAGTTGATGCCGACAACAGTTAATTATATGCTACCTAACACAGACAGTTACTAGACCCTATTAGGGACGTTCATGAAGACAATGAACAGAATAGGTGCAAGGCTAAGGAAAGCAGCATGGGTTAAATATCTATCAAAAGTTGAAATTTAAAATTACTTTCTTAAAGAAACCATGAATATCAATTTATACATATGAGATTCAGTTGAAATTATATCCCCGGCGAACAAGCTAGTCGCCAATGGCTGCTAGTACGGAATATTTATCAATTACATCTGCCGCTTATACGCCTTTTATTTCTTTTCTCCTTAGTTATAATATTTTATTATTCTTTATAATTAAGTTAATTATAAAGAATAAGTTATATATTTTATTAATTCTTTATATTTAAAGTTTTATATTTTATAAATTTTCATACATTTATATAAATTTTCAAACTTTCAAGGATTTCTTTGCAATTTAGTTTGATGTATTTTGTCTTATTTATATAACTAGAAATCAAAATTCTGATAAAATGTTTTCAAAATTTCTACAGTAATTTAATGAAGCATTCGCCGTGTTTGGGTATTTTGTTGAATATAGAAATGTAGACATCGAATTAGAAGTCCCCCCCAAAAAAAAGGCTTTTTTTAACCTAGTAATAAAGAAAATCCATTTTTAATTATATCAAAAAAGTATGATATATATGGAAATTGTATTTCATAAAAGAAAACTAAAATATTAAAATGTTGCAACCGCCATTTCAATGTTCAAATCAAATGCGTATTTTGTATGAGGAATGAGAAAAAGAAATTGACACCGCCAGGGTGCAATGACATGACACGAATAGTTACTTGACTCCATAAGGGACGTTCATGTAGACAATGAACAATGCAGTTGCAAGGCCACTAAAAGAGATGGGTTTAATGTCTATCATAATTATATCTGTATCAAAAAGTATGATAGGTATGGAAACTATTTTATGGAAGAAAAGAGAAATATTAAAATTTTTCAACCCCATTTCAATGTTCAGATCGAATGCGTATTTTGCATGAGGAATAAGAAAAAGAAATTGACGCCGACAGGGTGCAATGACATGACACTAATAGCTGCATGCTTCCATAAGGGACGTTCATGTAGACAATGAACAAAACAGATTCAAGGCAACCAAAAAAACATGGGTTTAATGTCTATCACAATTTAAAATATAAAATTACTTTGCTAAGGGAATCATGAAGATGAAATTATATATAAGAGATTTAATTGAAATTATTTGCCCGTCGAACAAGCTGGTCGCCGAAGGAGCCAAGTTAATAAGATATAGGATTCAAGGACAAGATAGGTTTCAAAGCATGAAAAAGAATTCAATGGAAAGAAGGAATATAAAATCTTTATCTTCGAGCAGGTAATGTCAATTCTACAGATTTCCTATAATTCGGAGTATTTTCGGTTTCATTACTAAACTTTATTTGCATTTATTGGTAGGAATAAGAAATTGCCGATAAGCAAGGCATTGCAGAGACCAGCTTAGAACCGTTTATGAGCAAACAAGCTGGAGAAGTTTATTTTAGCAAGGCGGTGCATCCATTCACACCTGCAGGTCAACAGTCGCTCATTTCGTGCTGAATAATTTCTAAATAACATCAAAAGTTAAAATTTTTAGCAATTTTCATTGAAAGAGTCAAAAAATACTCTCACTCTAGCTAGCTTATCAGTTTTTCTGCGTGTGTCCGTTGTATCTTTTGTCTTCGAATCTGATGGCAGAACACAAGTTTCTGGCGTTCTGAGTTCGCCGACGCAAATTACTTAGATTGGAAGGCAAAAGTCCGATACAACGTCCTCCAGGGATGTTCCTTTTAGGTTAGAAGGAGGGATAGGGCTCAGTGAGGACCAGTCGAACATTCAGAGGCAGAAATAACTCACTGGCGTATTTTCAATTAAATTGCTGGCATTTCAGAGCCTTTTGATGCCTATCTGTGGGGCTACTTAAGACAGAATTATTTCATAAATGAATCATAGGCATTACTTGAAATGATAAAGAAAAATAAAATACCATTAAGATTGGGTATTGGACAACTGATTTCTGTGTCTGGGCAATTTGAAGCAAGG
The DNA here is from genome assembly GCA_013235015.1 of Araneus ventricosus. Classification (NCBI taxonomy): domain Eukaryota; kingdom Metazoa; phylum Arthropoda; class Arachnida; order Araneae; family Araneidae; genus Araneus; species Araneus ventricosus. Next base: position 91,733 of record BGPR01003611.1, read on the forward strand.
ATAGAATAAGAAAACGTCCAGGCTGTCAAAACGGACATTAAATGTATATTGTATGAATTAAATTAATCTCCACTAATAATAAAAGAGAATGTAGGCTTGTGTCTGTTGAGGCTCTAAGGGAACCACTGGACCTAGAGCTACCACATTTGTCACAGATATACAGGGTGGTCATAAACTATTGGACCCATTTCAAAAATTAATAAAAAAAACTAATAGTGTTGCAACTACGGTTTTTTTAAATGAGAGTATATTTTAAAAGGTGTTTTTCAGATAGGTAACGTGCCGTTACGGTGGTCTAGGTGGTCGCAAATTATTGGACATCTCCTATTTTAGAAAGTCATAATCTCCGAGACTATAGAAGGTTGAAGAAAAATAAAAGCATGTATTTGTAGGGAATTGTATGCTCTTTAATGTGTTAAATCAGTTGTAATTCGAAAACTGAATAGTTTTCGAGACACTCAAGAAAAACTAAAAAGGGAAAAAAGAAAACGCTCTTTGGCTTTTGATGATTCTGATTCTGCTGATTATTATTATTAATTTTTGAAATGGGTCCAAAAATTTATGACCACCTTTACTTTGGAGAGTGGGAATGTGCAATGATTAATATTTGATTGTTGCATAGCATCTACGTACTTATGGATTCACTTCTACATTTGCACATTTGAATTCATTAAATTGAAATATTTCTGAGTTCATAAATGAATGAAAAACACAAGCATACAATAATTTGTTGTACGAACTGTAATTGCATGTAAAACCAGTTTCGATATTGCATGTCTCCTCAAATGAATACATTCATTTTCAAGTTATTATTCTTCAGTATATGTATTTTACATCATTTTGAGTCGTAAACACGGCAAGTTCTGTTGAACATTTTATTAAAGAGATATTGTGATTTCCCTCTCATTGTTAAGATGCTTTTGATATCTTGCATCTGTGCATCAGGTTTCTTCATCAGGTTATGTTGTTGATGATCCCTGTAAGGCTGATCACTTTTTAACGCATCGTCTGTGACTGGTATTTTACCAATCTTCTAAAAATAAAAAAAGTAAATGGAGAAAATAAATATTGGAAATTTGAACTTCTAGTCCTAAACATCGCGACATAATAATGTTTTAGGCTTAATTAAATAAATTCCAAAACTTCAAAACAAAATCTTTATTCGTCAATATTATGCATGCAATGTGCAAACTAAGAATTGTTTGCTCAAACGAATTTTCTTCTTAATTATAAGAAATAAACCAAATTTTATAGCAAATAGGCGCATATGCTGTATTTTTTAATTTATGGATATATACTAGAAATTCCAGCCGTATTAATTGATTAATAAATATTGCATCATCCGTTGCATTCTCTGCTTAGCGATTTTTGTATCCCGAAAACGATAGAAAGAATACCAGCCTGAAAACATTATCATGTTAAGAAAAACATTGGTTAATATCTTTGTATAATACCAGTTATAGGTGACTATAACCGGCATTTAACTGTACAAAATGTTCTCTCTGATAAATTCTTGGGAGAGGGGGAGTGAACTGTTTATGCTGTAACTTCGGTCAAACATAGGTGAGTATCCAGAAAAATCAATGCATTGGAAAACTGTGGGATTTGTTCAGTTTAGTTTAGTTATTACTCTACTACACCACGATATTTTTCCAATCAAAGAGCATACTTATTTTACTGTCGGTTTGGAATAGATGAGAGTAAAAAAATTAAATCGATTATTGTTTGAAATCTTTAATTGTACCATAAGGGAAGAAAAAATATTTATTAATGTAATTTGCAGAAGCTACTTTATATATGGCAATGATTTTTTTCGCTAAAAGCAAACTAAAAAAATATAAAAACCAATCTGTTGACCATCATTTCACAGCAGATTTCTTCTTGATAGTTGTCTATAACGGGTATAAAGCTATATGAAATGTTCTCTGCGATAATTTCTTGTGAGAAAAGTGAATTTGGAGGTTAGCACAGAGCCAGAGGTCATAAATTGATTTAACGCGTACTGTTAGATGACTAGATAGATGGATTAGCACCAAATTCCTTCCTCGAAGAGAAAAGCCAGGTAGTGAGCTATGTTATAAAGTGCGAAAGGGAAAGTTATTGCCAAAAAATGGCGATCTCGGAGAGTCAAGAATCGAGCGTTTAATGGAGACGATTGTGAGGAAATAGAACTGTTGATTTCACACTATGGCATCATAATAGGCTTTTGCGGTCTCTGCACAAAAGTAGTAGGTAATTAGATTCTAGCAAAGTACATTATAATCAGATTCCTGTACCGGTCGAGCGGCAGTAGTTCATTCAAGAGGAGTAGCGTTTTTTAAGGAAAATTTGTAAATTTATAATAGAAATATACAGTAGCCTCACTGTAAAGTTCTTTGTTCGGTTCACAGGTGAGACCCACTGCGCATGGGCAGTACAGCAGAAACTCGAAATCGAATAGCGTCATTCCTTTCCTTTGAAATTGTAGGAAAATTTCATTTTTAATGCACTGAAAATGAATTTCAAAATCACATCTTGACATTATTTATAACTCCAGCAAACTAAGAGTTTTTATTGGCAATGAAATTTACCAAAGTATGAAGCCGAACATACATCCAATCAGGCAATAAAAATACAAGCACACTGATAAAACGATGATGAAAAGCACGGATGTTGTGAAGTAAGTTGCATATATTTTAAGTATTTAAGTCATGTGTGAAGTTCTTAATTTTCATTTCATTGGTTCGGATGATTTTTGATAAATTAAAGCTGTCTGGAATATTTGTTTTGAAATATTAGAGATAATATTTTTTTTGCAAAATAAAGCTTCATAGTCCAAATAATGAATGGCTAAGAATTTTTTCTTTTAATGTATTAATTTAAGTTCGGTTAAAATAGAAATTTCCTTAACAAACATGTTTCATTTTCCATATTTTTATTATTCAAAACCATTTTTGCCGTGAAAATTGATAAAAAAAATACATTTCTACGTCATGTTATTGATGATTAATTTTTTACAATACATTTTAGTGCACAATTTCTTAACGCTAATTCCTTATAAAACATTGAATATAGGACAAAAAAGATTAATTCTTCACCAAAAAGAAGAAATCACGAAAACGAATTTTATTTTTATCGTAGCTGTAAGGAGAAGTGTTGAATTGATGCGGTAAGGAAGTGAAGTAACTACACGAAGGTCTGATCCTATCCAACTGCAGATATTGAGAAGCTATCCTAAAAACTCATGTTGATTACAAAAGAATTCTACAACTTTTCAATGCTCTTTTTACAAAGTGGAAAATGAAATACAAACTTTAAAAGCAAAATAATTGAGTTAAAAATAGCATAAATTCATGATTGTTCAATGCGACAAACATGAGAAAACCTTGGTTCCAACCTGATGCCGCGACTTTGCAGAATGTAGGATATTATGTTTTGGACGGTTGCAGTTATTCTCGTTTTGAGTTCATCAATATTATCTGGAAATGGACGGATTTTTGATCAATGATTTTTTTTAGAAAAAAAAAGTCAAACCGGGTACACATGTTAACGTTATGGGAAATTAGGAAATCTCAATTGTCAGTGGAAAAGTGGCAATCATTTTTATTTTATATGATAATTTAAGAACATTATTTGCAAAATTCACATGTAAAGCAGTTGTCTTCTTCACTGTGCGAGGGTACAGTTGAGACAATTTCTACACTGGATTAACCCTTCTTCTTTATTTAAATTAGAAAATGTATCATTAACTTATAAACAATCAACGTCTGATATGTTTTTATTGTCTTAATCGGAGGAAACATCAATACTGACTGTCGCGGTCTTACGTAACTTAGAGCACCCGGTTTTACCCCGATTGCAAAAGTCATAAAAAACGAAATACAAATGCGCAATTATTGCATTAAATCCTTATTATTTGACAGGGTATAAATCCTTAGTAAACCAATAATAAGCTGGATTAAATATAGTTTTTATAACAGTAACAGTTTAAAATCAAACGAACATTAGAAAGTTGACGTCTTTAATAAACCTTCACAGATGCAGTGAATTCAACAGTTACAACACGCCTCTATGACTGTTCTTTTTCCTTGATTAGTAGAGTGTAATTCAGCATTTGTCTGCTAGATAAGAAAATAAATAGCGCCAGAATCTTAGGTACACGGTTTTGCCCCACTCTCCCCTATAAAAGAATTATAAAAGCTCAGGAAAATAACAACAAACATACTTTATTACATTTTAAATGAAAAATCTACAGTTTTACACAGAGTAGCTAATCGAAGAGATTTACGGAACTTATTCTGCGGACTCATTCGATTCTTCGGATTGGCTGGATCCTGAATCTGTTGTTTCTTCATCAGGCTCTACTGTAGATGATCCTGGTTTGACGCATCGATCGTTTATTCTCACCTTACCGAACTGCAAAAAAATAAGAAAAGGGGTTATACACTCTACCTTCTAATATTCCTGTTATTATTGCAAACTTTGGACGGCTATCTTGAAAAATGTCATGCTCTGATTGCAACAAGAAGTGGAATAATATGTACTAAATTTATTCAATCAGACATGTTTTATTATTTAAAAATCAAAAGAAAATAAGTAAAATACAAGAGGAAGATAGTTCTTCGAATAAGCATTAAGTTGTCAGCGGCAACTGAATAGAAATTGTGAATGGGATTTGTAGAAGCGCTGTGGTTGCGCAATTACGTAACAAATTCAGAAGTGCTGTGCTATTTTTAAATCTGACAAAGTATTTAATTATTTGACTTAAAAGTATGGGGGAAATACATAAATTAAACAAAAATATAAGGAAGAGAACTTATTTATTAGTTATTTGTTATTTTTCTGAGTGTTTATCGGCTAATTCGATTTCGCTCATTGACGTAACCAACAAAATTGAAGGGTTTAAGATAATGAAATGAGTAACATATGGCAATGATGCGCGAGGTCATGAGTGATAGTGTATCACAGCATCCGTTATGTTATAGAAAAGGCCTGCAAGGAAGACCCACGCCAGCTCATGAGGATGGATAGATCAATTTATAGGGAGTTATGATTGGTAGTTGTATCAGTTTTGTTTGAAAGTGCTTGCACAAGTACATAACTGGAATGGGCCTTTTTTAGGCCCGACAGGCAAAGTTCAGACGCCTATAGATACAGCAATTTACATCTGCTGCATAAATAAAATACAGAACCATTTGAGTTTGATTTGTTTATATAAAGTTTATTTGATTTACGTTATAATCGTAATAACTGTTATATAATATCATGAAATAAATCCTAAACCTTTTGATATTACCGTTCTATTAAAAGGAAAAATAATTTGTCTCGGATTGTGATCAAATTCAAAAATTTTATGTTTCATAAAAATTTAATATCTCTTCAAAGGAGTAAAAAGAGTTAACAAATATAGAAGATATGTAAACTGCTTGACAACACTCAACAATATATGTCCATTTCATAATAATTTTCTGTTGATGCCTATATTATTTGCTCGATTCTATTTATTGAGTGGTAAAATTCTGATTTTATATAATAGTAACTGCTCTTGCCATTTTAAATCTAGCTCGTCTTTGTGTTGCGATGCCTGACCCCTTCTTTCCTACTGCAAGATTCACAATGAAATCCAAAATTATATTGACGTGGGTGATTGAACGTGTATGACGTGAACATCAACTTACTCAATTCAAGCGATAGTTGAAACCGATGAGAGGAAACAACAATTTTTTAATATGGGAAAATCCAAAACATGCATGTTGGCGTTAGTAGAGATTTTCAATCATTCTCAGTTTGTAGAACTTGAAGGTTTTCTGTAGAATTATTTTGATGTCAAGATAATGTTGTGTTTAAACGAAATTATTTGGAAGGATAGAAATCGAGTTAAAAATAAATTCCTTTACCAAATTCGTAATTGGAGAATGCCTAAATTCTGGAATGAAACATGTCCAATTCGTCACGCGAGTTTATGTTTGGAATCTATTGCTCAATTTGCAGAAGTAAATTGAGATAGCGTCACAACAGAGCACAAAACTGCATGGAATTAGATCATATGTGCAATTAACGTTTGTTATGCGACTATTATCTCATGAATTTGAATCTAAAATTATCATTTGAAATCCAAAAAATCTTCAAAAATAAATCCTTCTATGCCGAAAAACTTTGAAAGTAAATTGTTACTATAGAGATTTTTTAGAAAATTTTTAGTACCCACTAAATATTCATTCCGATTATTGCAATTCCTTTTAATTCTACCAAATTGATTAAAAATTAAGTTTCAATGAAATAAACATAAATTTTTACAAATGAAATCAAATTCAGCTCTTTTATCATATAAGCCGAGTAAGGTCTTTTTTCCAGAAATCTCAATTTTTATATCTAAAAAAGTTCCTTTATTCTGATTTAAGTTAGTTTTATTAAGTTGAAGTTCCTCTGGCTAACAGCTAATGATAAGATCTCAATTTTCAGAGTTTAAGAAAAGCAGATCATCAGTATATCTAAAACCGCAAATTAAATTATTCCTAATAAATTTATCTTCATAAAAGTGAATAATTTTTTCTTCATAGTGAACTTGAAAGTGTTAACAGCATTGCAGCTTACCTTTGTTTCTTTTACTTTCTTTGCTTCACAGTGGAGACCTTCTGCGCATGGGCAACGACCGATATACTTTCCATTTTCAGCCAGTTCTTCTGGACTGCAGTGTTTTCCTGCAGAAATGGGATAAAAAGAATGAATTTCATAACATTAAATAATGATTATCAGAAAGTGTTTAGATTTTACGTTTTTTCTTAATGAAACGTAAGCAGTTAATTTTTTTTTATCTTTCTGTTCTAAAACATATATATTCTAATATGTGCATTCAATTCTTCTATATTATGGTTAGTTCAATCTGTATTTTCTCGAACCTATACTAGGCGAACTAACACTCTCAGAACAATCAAAATATTGTAACAAAAAAATTCGTGCTATATGAAGAATGTTCGATTTTGTTAAGTCGTGCTATATGAATACCTTTATAACAGAATATCATGTAGTCAAGGCATAACGCATATTTGACGACAATTTAAGAAATAAATTCCATGTCAAGAAGAAGCGCGAATAACCTTAAAATGAAATACGCGTATTCCTTATTAAAGCAATTTAGGAAATCAATTTCCAGTTATTCGACAGAGTTATCACAGCTGCATTTGTGGCCCATTTTGAGGCAAAAATTTTCAGGCGAGGACTGTTTTGGTGCGGACTTATTAATTCCGAATCACGGTCAGATGATGAGGACCATATGTGAGCTGCTATTCCAAATTTCCACACCATATCAGTGAAAGACATTTTATCATGTACGTCAGATTCAACGGGCACCAGACCCACATACACTTCAGATCTTTAGTGCAATCGGTTTTAAACTCATAATCTTTGTACCGAGCCAGAGATCTTACCACCTGGTATCTTCGGCGCATCATTCGATTGAAAATCACATTTGTTGACTCAAAATTATTTTAAATAATATATTTCCTTTGGAAAACCCTTGGAGTTAATTGAGAATTTAAATTGAGGTAGAGGTTGGAGTAGGGGTTCACTGAGGCAGTTCAGGCAACGTCCACGTCATCTGACTACGGTTCAAACTAACGAGATCCGTCTCAAAATACGTTATCAATACTCAATGGACGTTAATCTAACTGAACTAACTAACCCATGATGCTGCAATACATAATTGGTTTTGCAGAACGATTGCAGCTAACTTACTAAACTTATCCTAGACAAAAAGGAATCTACTTTCGCCGACCGACAAGTTTTTTTTTCTTTTTTTTAACTTTGATTGACTATTGCTTAAACTGTATCCTAACCCTTTTGAATCATCCTGCATATAAATTTATACCACAATATTGAGAAAACTAAATTGAGTTCTGCTTCATAAACTTAAAAACACACATTTCTTTTGAATGACTAAAAATAATTCTACACATTCTCATTCTCGTCACCACTTACCTTCTGATGACAGCTTCTGACACCTTCCCTTCTTGAAGAAGAAAGGTCCGAATTCAACGCAGCATTGGTCGGCTTCGCAGTCTTCGCCGGTTTCGCAAAGTGTGGGTTGTGGACGAGTTGGCCTGGGAGGACGAGTTCCGCGGGAGGGACGTGGTGGACGAGTTGGGCGAGTGGGACGTGGTGGACGACTGCCTCCAGTGGGTGGAGGAGGACGGCTGCCCCTGGGAGGTGGAGGGGGTGGAGGAGCGGTAACTTCCACCACCTGTAAATGAAAATTGAATATCAGTAAGAATTAGGAAATATGACATCACTGATGGCTTGTGCGAATAATTGTTGTTCTCTTCTCAGACTGTTTAATGAAGAGATTTAAAATTTTCAAATGAGATTTTTGAAATTTTAGCTATTTTTGAAACTGATTTTTATTTATTTGCATCCTAGAAGTATCTAGTCAAAGAATACACAACTTCTTAAATGTTTTCTTGATATTCACATTTAATTTAAAAATATCTTTCCATGTTTTCTTTACCTAAAGATACTTCAGCAATTTCCGTTCAGCAAATATTTTTCCATGATTCAAGAATAAGAACTTTTATGAACAATGATTTTTTATCTTTTGATTGTCGTGCTGCTATTAGGTTATTTATATGGTTTGACGCTTTTGTAGATTTGGAAATTTTCCCTCGGCTGTTATATTTTTTTCTCGCCTGTGCTCACTGAATAGTCATTCCAATTATATTTATCTTTTTCAGTATATTCGAACAATTTCATATTTTATACATTTATTGATCAATATGCAACGATTTCATGTTATCACTATATGAATAATGTGTTTATTTGCGTTAATATTTGTTGTATTTTAACTCTTACACCCGCTAGTATTTTCATATGCCGCAAGTGTCAAAAATGTTTATGCACTTTAAATAACCATTGCAGAAAGAGTTAAAGAAATACGTCAGTTTCATAACTGAAATCAATTAAAGCATTAATTACCGTTGGAAATAACGCGTAAGTTAGTTTGAGTTATGAATTGATTGAACGCCTATCTTGATGGAACTCTAAAGAAAACGGGTTCGAACGAAGTGCTTAATTCACCCGATCTCAATCCGAGTGGACTTCTTTTTCTGGGGTCGCCTGAAACATAATGTTTATTGCTCAACACCAGCTACAATCGCAGATTTCAGAATAGATGTTAACATCTGTTACTTAAAAAGCATACTACAAATATAAATTTTGAGAACGTCGAGTACTTCGTTCAAACACATTGCTTCTAAATATTGTTTCTTAAGTTCGTATTCTCCATTCCCCTACCCTTTGATCATTAAAATAAACTTTTGTATTAAGAGAGTATTTTTTATATAATTTTATGTTTTTTATTATAAGCATGAGTATATCCTTTGTCTTCAAATTTAATATAGAATAGAAAACATTTTTTGTGCTAAAAATATATAGTTTAAAAATGGGCTTTATGACATGTTAATTTTATGATTTTTTTCATTTTCAAGAAGCAGAAACCAAAAGGAAATCTGAATTTTCTTCTCTTCAAACTGCATAATTCTCGGATATCTTTTTGCAGTGAAAAAGAGATCAAAATTATTTAGTATTTTGCTCTTTTGAAAAAAATATATTTCGATTCGCAGTGTTATCTTTTATATTGTCTCTTTCTTCCTATTATATTTTTCTTATACATAAAAGTACGATACGTTTTCTCCAAAATGTGTTTTCTATTTCTTTCTCTTCTTTCTATATCTTATCATTTTTCTCTATTATAACGTATAAAGTAATGTAGATAAATATATAAGATAACGTGGCTGGCATAAAATTATTAGAAAAAAATTCAGATAACCGAAAAATAATCAGGAATGAAAAGCTCTTTGTTCTTATTATATTCTTTTGTTTTAAAAATAATAATGAATGTTTCTGATCAAAAATTTATTTAATACTTCATTGAAAACGTGAGATGTGTTCTCATAATTCGACTGTTTGTGACGGAAGACTCTTATTCGACTCTTTTGACAATTCCTTCAGTTTCTTCTAAGAAAAATTAAATTAAATTAAATATTTTGCGTTCTATAATAAGGCGTGATAAAAAAAATGTTTATATGTATATGATTTAATAGAAAATGTAATTATTAAGTTTCTTTACCTAAGATTTTGCTTTCAAACATACTAAACCAAAAAACATTACTAGAATATAATTAAAGTATTCACTATTTTTTATAAAATATTGCACCTTACTAATTTACTATATGGCTTAAAACGAGTGAGAATTAAATTCATATACTTTTTCCAGTGTACCGTCATCAATGTGTTAATTTTTTGTTGTTATATTCTTTACGCTTATTTATTGATATATATGTTACGGCCAGTGTGACATATTGGTTATTATGGATAATAACCGGATTTTTATGCGATTGTTATGCAATGACCGGTTATTATGCATAAATACCGTGACGATTATCCACATCGACCATAACATATATATAACTTGGATAAATTTTATATTTTTCTAGGAATCATAAATGATTGTTTATTTACAAGGCGATTTTTTTTAAACTCACAGTACTCAAAGCCTTCTGTAGCTTGATCTATCAGCTGAAATGTCACCAAATTCGATAGGGCGACATGGGGAAAAAGATTCTGTAATAAAAAATTTTCACAAAGTCGCCGATATTGGAAAATGTGGCGCTGTTGCAGTCTATGCAACTGAGAATTAGAAAAATGAATAACAAAGAAGAAATTTAAGTGCTAATCCGCTTTAATACAGCAGATGAAATCCCCCAAAGTTTTACAGAGATGAAATTACAGTGCACCATAGTTCTTTATTCAATAAAAATGCTTCCTCGGCTAGGGTATGTGAAGACCCAGCAATGTGATTAAATGTGACTACCCTTTTCGTGGACCACGCATTGCATCCTGTACACAACATTCTCCATGTCCATTCTCCCCGTGTAATAAAAAAAATTAGTTCCAAAAGTCGCCGATAGGGGAAAATGTGGAGTTGTTGTAGACTACACAACAGACAAAGAAGAGATTTCAATTCAAAACCGCTTTAATACAGAAAATAAACTGTCCCAGAGTGTTACAGAGATGAAATTACAGTGCACCATAGCACCAGACCTCTTTCAGTGTGAACCCCCTTCTAGGGTACCACACAATGCATTCTGCACTCAACATTCTCAACGGCCGAAAGTAGAGTGTCACCAGCAATGCTCAGCACAGTCCGTAAAATGTTGTACTTTAAGGTCGTCGACATCGGGACACAACTTCATATAGACCTTAGACTTCAAATAACCCCACAGGAAAAATTCGCATGAGATTAAATCCGGGGAGAATGGACATAAAGAATATTGTTTTCAGGAGGCAATGTCCACGGGTGGTCACATTGAAGAGTTATCACATGCCGTCGCCAAAGAAGTAATTTATTGAATAAAGAATATGGTTCACTGTAATTTAATCTCTGTGACCTTTAGGGCAGTTCATTTCATCTATTAAAGCGGTTTTCCTCTTTGTTATTCATTTGTCTAATTTTCAGTTGTGTAGACTACAACTGCGTCACATTTTCCCCATCAGTAAATTTAGGAACTAATTTCTTTTTATTACAGAATCTTTTTCCCTATGTCATCATTAGTCCCCCTACCAAAGCTGGTGGCATTTCAACTGATAAATCGAGCTACAGAAGGCTCTGAGTACTGTCAGATTAAAAAAAAATCACCCTGTATTATTTTTATATTGTTTTGTTTTTATCACCTTCCCAAAACAACCGATTCTATTCAAAAATTCTGTTTTACTTTCAAAAAGAAAATAGATTTTTCAAAAAGTATTTTTTAGCATTTGTTATTATTATTAAAAATAGTAATTTGTTACTAATACAGTACTACAAGGACAAAACACCAGGAGTTTAATGCATACTTACCAAAAAGACGCACAATGCGATGATAATCAGGTATTTCATCTTGAGGATTCCAATGATTTCAACACCCATAAACTTTCAAATTGTGTTCCAGCCTTTTATATAAATGCTTGAAAACATAAATGAACTTAGATAATATTTAAAGGCGTCATAAGTTACAGATAACAAACAGCATTGTAATCCGTTTTTAGACTGGATAAATCTCTTACGATTATGTTGTTTTTGTTTTCGCCGCTCGTTTTTGTCTATTTTGGATCTTAAAAGCACTTGAGAACAACTCTAATGTTAAGTAATTTCACATCCGAATACAATCACCTGTTTAAAGTGCGTTAAAATTCATTATCAGTTCATGGAAAGATGAAACGATCAAAGATATCATGGCAAAGGGTTGTGCGTTTCATCGTATCTTCATGGCTTCGAAATATTAACAATTTCAAGTTCACTACATGTTTCGTTTTGAAAATTATAAATTTATTTCAGAAATGAGTATTAGACATGTAGCAGATCGTAAATATGTGAAGGAAAAATAATTAACATTTTCTATTTTCAAGAAATTTGTCGTTTCACAGTGAAAGCAATGAACGGTAACGGGCTATTTTTCCACCGAATAAGTTATCATCTGAATGCAATTTAAATTTTGCATTTAATTTATAAGTACATGAGAGTATTCAGCATAGTCAACCTTCATAAAATTCAATATTACTGTCGAAGATTCAATTTTAAAATATATAAATTTCTTCTAGATCCCTCATCATTTTGTTTCTCTTAAAGATCAAAGGCAATTCAGCTCTTGCAATGCCGATATCTTTGTAAATACTGACGGTATTGAACTGAAATTTTTATGTAAGCTGGCATATATATATCTGGCCTTTAAGTTATGAAAGAAAAATTACGCTACGTTTCGGTCATTCGCAGTAAAAAAATGCTCATTGTGTGGTTTCATTGCCAAACCACTGTACGCGAAAGGGTTAAAGGGCCATTTTTTCCTAATAGTGGTTTATAATAAAATAACTCTGGGATGTTGATTGATTTATGAAAAAAATTCATTGGCTTATTGGACGACATTAATTTTTTGTTAATTAATTTTATTTATTAATTAACAATTACCAAGTCAAGACACTTTGTTATGGTTTGAAATAAGAAACTGGAACATCTAGGGTTTTTTGTCATCGAAAAATTTTGCAAGAACTTGCGCCAGTCTTAAAAATTGAATTTAAGAATAGATGAATTTGGTGGGAAGTATGCTTTCCATGGCCTTAGAAAGGGTTAAACATAAGACATGATCTTAATGTTTTCAGAATATTTCTGATGTACATTATTCGCTAAAATAAATAAACCAATGAAAGTTATCTTAAACTGTCAAAAATATATAAAATTTCATATGATCTAAGAAAAACATTTCTGTACATGCCTCTTCGAAATCTAGTTTTTTTATGGAGAGAGAGAGAGAGTGTGTGTGTAGACCTATGTCTTTATACAGCTGGATTACATTTGCGTGTGTAGCTATTGTATAAGGTGTATAGTTTATACATGATCTGTTGATAGGCACATGATCTTTCATACATTCAAAAGAAAAAGAAATCACCGGTTCTAAAATTATGACTTCTTGAGGGTAACTGATAATGATCCTGGTCGCGATCTGCTCTATATTCAATTCATCAGAAGGAACGAAATTATTTGTATATCCAACTAGGATATTCCATTAAAAGTGGGCTCTTGAATAAAAAATAGGCTTTGGCGACAGCAAATGCAACTTCCAAACATCTCTCGCACATGTTGATTGAAACTTAGTGGTTTAAGATGTTTGGATGGGGAAATTTAACTTTTCAAAGCCTGAACTACTACTTTCTACAGAAAACCATTTGATAATATTTTTTATTATACACTGCTTACCTTCAGTTTGTAGTTTTAGGCACTTTCCTTGGAGGAAATAAATAATCCCTTCGGCCACGCAGCATTCATCAGCTGCGCAGTCATGTCTTACTGAACAGCTTCTGCTCTTCCCCAGCCAAGAAAGGTGGGTGTCTCTTGAGGGTGGAGGTGCTCTCACTTCAACCATTTGGAAAAGAATATCTTGCAACTATCAAACTGTAAAACTAGACAACGTCGTAGGAAGTTATTCATATCAATGAAAAGGATTACTTTCACCTCGTGTTCTCTTTGAAGAATCTGCATGACTACATGGCACAAATATTACAAAGTTAACATCAAAAGTATTAGCATATGTCTCCAAATCAAAATCCTGCTTGAATTTTTCCAGATCAACACAAATACATTAAGGCAACTGTACCTATGAAAAGATATTGAAGGGAATTAACTTTTATCCTAAGATCGAAGCCTCAATTGGATGTTCTCTCGCGGAATCTCGCACTGGTAACTTCTAAATTGGTCTGTCCCGAAAGTCAATATTACGCGTTCTCTGCCAGATAAAATATTCTAAGCTAAACTCTTCCCTCTACTGCTATGTACCACAGTATTCCGTTAATGATTTGAATGCCCGAGCAGTACATGTTTCTTGTCATTTTACTTCACACTGGCAACAAAGCATTGACTATTTTTAGAATTTGTTGCCTAAATCATTTTTATTTTATCAGAATTTAAGATTTTCATAGATATTTCTTCTCTACAAGTTACATTTAAGAAACGGACCTTTCACCGCCCGATCTTCCGTAATTAATCTTTTACTTCTGTCATATATTACAATTTCGAAATCTGGTAAAAAAAAGACAAAAAGGAGTTTAAACAAAGACTTTTTTTCCCTTATTAACATTCTGTAAGTTTTTGCCCTAAGAAGCAAGAAGGACAGCCTCACGGAGAGTAATTCTATTCGGAGATAAAGCGAAGGGGTTTTGGAGGTCCGTTTCCAAATATTTGTTTGTTTAATGCGTATTTTCGAAATAAGAATAGTTCCTACTCGTTAATGATAACGTGCTGCTTTAATAGAACTCAATCTGTCGATTCTTTTATTATAAATGAGACTATTTAGCGAACTGAGCGACCATCAAAGTTTCCAGATCACAAGCATTCAGAGGATATTGGGATGCTCTTTGGCTATCAACTATTTCTTTTAATCGTCACCCATGACCATTTTAAAGTTGAACTAATTTGTGGCCCAACCAACTCATTACTGATAAACTCGTACAGAATATGGGCTGCATGGCCACCAGAGTTGGTTACATTGAAGATTACCAAAACTGTTAGATTTCTTCATTCAATTGCCACAAACTGCATTCCATTTCGCCTTTTCGTATTTTTGTTATTAATGATTAGAATAATAAAGATCTTTCTCGGAGAGCCTGTATAAGAAAGGGAGGCTTTGTATCGACACTCGACCAAAGCAGTAAGAAGCCATAGACGGATATTTGAGGACACTCATCCGCAAAGGGTTAACATATTTGATGTAAGCTGTTATAGATGTATAAGGAGTCTTTTTATCATTTCTGACTAACAGTCATATCTATGTAATACTTAGTTGAGCTTAACTTTTGGACCTGTGTTTGGTAATACAGGGTGTCCGAAAATTATAACTAAGAACAGCAGCGTTGTCCAGATGTTTCGTATTGCTAACCCAGCTCCTAAATGTTTTTTTCAAGCATTGTTTCTTCCCTTAATCCGATAGATGGAGCTAGATGTGGCCTGATGTGAATTGTATAAGAATACTTCAATCAGTAGTCATGTCATTCGATCTCCAGATTTAACTCCTTCGGATCTTTACATGTGGGATTATGTGAAAGACTATGTGTATCAGATGCCTTGAGCTACCTTGAACTGAAGCATGGTATCACAGCTGCTATTTTCTCTAGAGCTCCTCAGATGCTTGTAAATACGTGGCGTGAAATCGAGTATAGCTTGGACATACTACGCGCAACAGAGGGATCTCACATCGACATTTGTTAACTTTTGTAGTGCTATAATAAGTTAGTAAAGACATTTTGGTTCTATATGTTCTAGTTTTTATCTATATATTTAAACTAATTTGTTAAAAAATTCTTCACCGAGTCCTCCGGCCTCAACCACCAATTTTTGTTTCATATGGAAGCTTATGACGTCTAGATAGGGTTCATCAAGGGTTTCCTGCCCCCACCCACATTTTTGAACGAAATCGAAAAAACTCTTTCCCACTGTATATTCTCTATAGGAAAGACCTTTGGACAGTTTGCCAGCAACAACTACCCGTCGGATTTCGACAATTCTTTTTTTATTGAAAGGTTTTGACGTCTAGATATGTCATCATGGGTCGCCTGCCCCCCACCATCCCCAATTTTTGAACGAAATAGAAAAAATACTTCTCCACCATACATTCTCTATATCTTTTTTCGATTTCGTTCAAAAAAGAGGAGGTGGGGGTAGGCGACCTTTGATGACATACATATAAAATGAAAATTGTCGAAATCAGTTAGGTGGTTGGAGCTGGGGAATTTCTACAAGGTTTATCCATATACAATGAACAGAGGAGAAATGTTTTTTCGATTTCGTTTGAAAATGGTGGGTGGGAGGGGGACAGATGATCCTTGATGACATATCTAGACGTCAAAACCTTTCAAATGAAAAAAAAATGTCGAAATCTGTCTGGTGTTTGTGGCTGGCAAACTGTCGGAGGGTTTTACCATATTATTTTAAATATATGGATTCCAACAGTTCCATCACAATGGCGTGTCAAAAATATTGTAAATTACCTGTTGTAGTGATGGAAACTGTTTAGTTAGGGCGATTTCATTCTGTATTTATGGATCTGAAGACTTTTGTGCCTAAATTTGTGAAAAATGTATACAAAACATTACAACCAGATGAGGTTTATTGAAAGATTTTACAGTTTTAAAGGAATCTGTTGTCTACAAATAATATGAAATTTACTATGGTTTTATGGTCTGTTCCACTGATCTTCATGCAGTTTATAAAACTGAAAAAAGCAGTGGATGAGAGTCTCGAAGTAGCGAGGCGAACCCGCCCGGAAGGAAGCAAGTTTTATATAATTTTTAATGTGTTAAACAATTCTCGGACACCCCGTATATCATTAATACAGTATTTCAAAGAGGAAATACGATTAACATAGTGCTGAGTCACAAAAATCAAGCACACGGCGGTGACAGCCAGAAATTTCATCTTGAAGATTTCAGTGCCTTTCTTTCCAATGAACTTTATTAATGCTTCAGAACTTCATTTAAAGGTAAGTGAAGGTGATAAGGAAGTGTTTTTGAAGGCGTTCTGAGAAATGATAAGTCTATAAGTGAGTAGAATCAAACCTAGTGCACTACAAACTATTTTTTAGTAATATCGTACGAAAATTCGGAAATTTGTAAATGTGTTGGTTGGTTTTCTATCGCATAACTTGCAATATTTTAATCAGAGAATTAAGTTTGGAATTTAATGAAAGCTCACTTTCACTCCTCTTCTCTTAAGCTCTTTCAAATATATTGGCAAGCCAATAGTTAAAAGCTAATGGATTTCGAAGAAATCGAGCATTTAACTTTAGTTTCTATTGTGCATTTTGTATTTTAATTCAACTTGAAGAACAGAAATATACAGCAGTTTAGTATTAAAATAGTGATGATATTTAAAATCGGAAGAATTTAAATGAGTTATTCTTTCTCAATAAAAAGTACTGAAATAATATTATTCAACAAATACATTTCACTGGTGTTTTATAAGAAATTATACTAGTTACACAATCAATCATATCAAAAGAGTTACAGAAAGTTTCTTTAATGATTCTTATGACTCTCTTCATTCTTTGTATCTTCGTTCTCCTGTTTTCTATTCAGGCTGGACAGTTGTAGATCCTGGAGAAACGCATCGTTGGTTGAATGGTATTTTCCCATGCTGAAAATATCAAGAAAATGATCCTTACATAATAGTCCTTCTCCTGTGATACATCTTATCTTGTACACAGGCATAGTCAGTAAAATTTACGCTGCGAAGCGAGGTCATATTTCAACATAGAATTCAGAATTTTGTCTGTTTGCAAATTTGTTTACTACGCAGTCACGACAAAACGCGTCGTTCAGTTTTATTTTAATTTGGCATGAAATTTCCTTGAAGTCATTAAAAATGACGTAAGCGTAAGGTTTTTATTCTTTGATCCGCTTTGAAGATTCAGGCAGTTTTAACGGTTTCAATATTTTATAATTTTGTTAATGCTGACGAAAGCAGACAATTTACCGATCATGACGTACACTGCGTACGTCATGATGTTGCCACTGACGACTACCTGACGTACAACATGTACATCATATTTTATTCGTTTCTGAATAAGAAAATGCAAATTTACACTAAAAGTTAGTATATATGTTACGGTCAATGTGGATAATCGATTATTATGCATAATTACCACGATTATTATATATAATCACAAGATATTATGCACAATTACAGCGGTGATTATGCATGGTAACCGGCTGAAGATCCGGAAATTATGCATAATAACCAATTATCGTCATTGACTGTAACATATACCATACGTGTATGAATAAAACAGTCTGGACATCAAGGGGTTAATTGTAATTTTGTTAATACTGACAAAATCAGACATTTAATTGCAATTTTGTTAATGCTGAAAAAAAGACATTTAATTTTATAATACTGACAATAGCAGACTTGTATAAGTAATTCGCATTCGAAAAAAAATAGCCTAAACTTTAAAGACTGGTATGGAGAGTAGATTATTATTATTTTATCTCTATTTAACGAACTCTATTTTACGAATTTCTTTATTTTGCGAACTTTTCCTTGGAACCAAGGACATTTTGAGAATTTCTTCGTAAAATAACCTCCAAATAGCGAAGTGCATTCTCTATTTAACGAACTTTTTCTCGTGATCCAATATTTTTTTCTCCCTATTTCTCAAAATATTTCTGAACATTTCAAACTTATTTTTTCTTTTAACACATTTTATGGTGACCTTGAGGCTGGAAAATGTCAAATCGAAAGTGCTTGAGCATCAAAGAAAAAAAATTTAATTCTTCATGAGGTGGATTAAAAGCGTGAAGAAAAAGGATATTGGTTTAAATTTTGGTATTCCTCCAAACAGCTTATCAACCACAAAAAAATCGTGATAAGATACAAAATTATGATCCATCGAATTATTGTTCTAAACGTTTAAAAGCATGTGTCTATTAAGATGTGGATGAGGCAGTTTTGAAGTGTGAAAAATAAAAAGAATGCATCAATGAATTGCGATGAAGGCGAAGATGATGAAGATGGAAATAATTATGATGCAGAAATCAACAAACCCTCGTATGATGAAATGCTAAAATTCATTAATTTTAATATAAACTTATTTTTTAATTGAAAATACAGTGCATTCCCGGACAATGTTTTATTTTATTCTTGCACTCCTTGCAGATTTCTTTTTGATAGGTAAGATATATAAAACAAATTGATATTAATTTACAAAATAAAGATGTGATTAATTGCTTTTTTAATAATATTTAGTGTTTATGAATATAAAATCTGTTTTGTGTAGTTTAAAATATTTTAATAGGAGAATCTGCATTTAACGAATTTTCCATATAACGAACTTTTTTTCGGGATTTAGCGACTTCGTTAAATAGAGGTCCGACTGTATATATACAGTCGAACCGCGATATAGCGAACCCGGGATATAACGAACCCTCGGTTACAGCGAACCTTTTACATGGTCCCAACTGAAGCCCTATGTTAATAATATATTTTCATACGTTTACAACGAACAGAAAACGCTATATACTCGGTTATAGTGAACTGAAAATTTCTAAAACTTCAAACTTTTCAATTGCCAAAAGGGACATTCTTTACTAATTGTGCTCAAGTCAACTCAACTTCTACCAGAGTTACCCCTTTTGCATGAAATACTCTGGTCCAGAGACCACATTCCTCGCCTATTGTACCTTTGTTAGAGTCGCTGCTAACCCCATAAGTGAGACAAAGGAACAATAGGCAAGGCTCTTTACAGTTTTTATCTCCCCTCCTCCCCCCGGTGTACACCTGGTCTGGTGTCAACCAAGGAAGGGGGGGACTTTCTGGTCAGATGACCTAGGAGCAATCACGTGCTTTCTCTGCAATTTTAGTTTAATTGCTTGTCATTCTGTGAACTTTGCAGTGACCATGGCTAACGTTGGCAAGCGAATTATTTAATACTTTATTTGTCCCTAATTGCTAATGAAAATATTATGTTATTAAAAAATTTATTATAGAAGTAACATCTTAACATGTTAGGGCTTTTTTTGCAAATACGGATACAGCGAACCTCGGTTAAAACGAACTTCTGAGTCGGTCCGTTGAGGGTTCGTTATAACGGGGTTTGACTGTATATTAATTTTTTGGACGCTATGTCTACTTTTCAGAGAAGTACTACTAGATACCTATTATACTTATTATCATTATAATAAAACTACGGAACAGAATAAACATACACACAAATACCCTGCTTTGAATTCATACTATTTCGTTTACTTGGGCGTCATATTTACGAATTATTCGTATTTTGTTCTTATCTTATGCATAGAGGCAGATCACTTGACGCCACAGTCATATAACAAAGGTAACTGGATATGCCATTCGAGAGTGGCGTTAGAGTTCGCCCGATGGAGGAGGCGTGGTATCCCCAACAGGGGAGGCAAGATCTCCCCGACAAGGGGACACGACCTGCTGTACAAGGGAGAGGCGTAGTGATGACCTTCTGAAATTTTCGCCAAATCTTTATTTTTCTACTAGTTGAATAGTCCTTTGCTTGAACGGGACACAAAAATTTGTCCCGACGGGGGGGGGGCACAGTATCCCCGATAGGGGGCTCTGGTCCCCCCATTGGTGCCACCCCTGACGCCATTTAACATCTAAATATATTCTGTCTTGCATTGTTTTACGACTTCTGTGGTAATTACCTCGACGGTGCCCGTATTGGTAAAAATAGCTGTCGCTGCCAGCAGCATAGATAATGAAACTTTCACCCATCTTGAAGTTAACCTTGGCATTTTTATTTACAGTAATCATATGAGCTGGTTAGAATGACAATGGTGTAAGTCCTCCTAACTTAGTTTTGAGTAATTGAAGGTTTTCTAAAACAATCTGCATGTAGCTCAGGTCAGTAGACATTTTTGCTCCTAGTGGTCAATTATTGTGCCATTGAATTATGCAGCTATCACATTAAACAGAGGAATTAGAAAGGAATCCAAATCCATGCTTAACTCATATTGTACAATTTTGTGACTTACAACCACTGTCATTCTAACCAGCTCATATATTACAAAATCAAACGGAATCTTTTGCAACTTTCCAACAAAATTTCTTTATACTATTACTTGGCTTCACCAATCGTGTTTCTAATAAAATAAATCTTGTGTTTTAACGCGCATTAATGATTATTTTTTAAACGTAACATGATAGGTAATACATGCTCTAAGCTCGGTGAAGTTTGTCTTCACAGATTATATTTTTTAATTTACATATAGATATAATCCTCAAACCGAAAACAAAGTAGAGCCAGTCAAAAATAATCTTCATGATAATACCTTGAATCGTTCTGTTCCAAATTTTACTTATGAACCCATTGCGTTTTTCGAGTAATCACATTTACATTCGCACGAATTGACAGACCAGTGGACAGTCAACTCGTTTATAGATTTGTTCTAAAAATTGATACATATCTAGAATTTTGGTTATAAAATCATATGCCGATTTTTATCCGTCTAGATCGCTACCTTTCACATAAGTGGTCACATACACATGAACCGACGGACAGACACACTTTCCAAAGACAGATTTGGTCAAACTTGACACAGATCTACAATTTTTGTTTAAAGACCACATACCAAGTTCCATTTTTTTAGCTTGTTCTATATCTGAATTATCACACAAACACTTTACTTTACACTAAGACACACCCCTGACTCCAGAGATAAAAATTTCCAATTTGCAGTTTGGATGAGTATACATAGAAACTTTACTGAGCAAAAAAAAAGATTACATACAGTGTTCAAACATCGAAGAAAAACTTGTGAAAATTATAAAAACGATAAAAAATGTGTATTTACATATGAA
Source organism: Araneus ventricosus (assembly GCA_013235015.1). NCBI lineage: Eukaryota > Metazoa > Arthropoda > Arachnida > Araneae > Araneidae > Araneus > Araneus ventricosus. The sequence continues at coordinate 113,613 of BGPR01003611.1, forward strand.
AAGAAAGGCTCTCTGAGCAAAAACTATTTTAAGACAGGTCCCAAAAGTTCACTGCATCTATATACTTGTGGCATGACTTATTCCTAGAAATTGAACCTCTAGAGGTTCTTAGTCCATAAGTCTGAGGTCTTGGTGAAGGAGTGAAATCTGGGTCGGAGTTGGATGAACTCACTGAGAGACAGACATAATTCCAAAAACAGTTTTTTCCTTCGGACGCAGAGAAATCAAAAACGTGAAGATTCATTAAAATCTCGCCGATTTTTTTAACGATTACAGTACTTTCTCTCTGTACTTCGTATGCGAGAAAGTAAAAGCGAGTCTATATTTCTCAAATCCCGTAATTCCAGAATTTAAAAAGCAAAACAGCGGAATCCCGACTTTATCCGAGTCACAATCCCTCCTACTATTTAACCGTGTATTGTTCTTAAACTCTGTTTAGTAATTAGTTGAGCAGTTAGAGTATTGAAGAATTCCAACTTACCTTCGTGTCAAATACTCTTTTTGCTTCGCAGAAAAATCCACTTACGCATGGGCAATGAAGGAAAAATTTTCCATGGTTTATTGATATTTCTGTACTGCAGTGTTTCCCTAAAAGAAATTTAATCCTTAGGGACAGTTTTTATCAAAATATTTTAACGAGGGCTTCATTTTGATGCATCTGTTATATTCAAATATAAGTTAAAACCAACCCCAGGTTAAAAATAATAAGAAATTATAATAACTCTTGTAAATTTGAATGGGAATTTTTCGAGACAAATTTCTATTAAATGAACGTGTGGTGACAGTGATAGAAATCTAGTATTGTATTGTTTAGCAACGGATTCGGAAACCCTCCGCGCTTTTGCGCATGCGCCGGGCGGAGTTATTTTCATCAAAATAGGGGGGGAAGTAAAGAATGGAAGGGAGATCTTTACATTTTACTTTGCGTGATCTAACAAGGAACTCCAGAAATGCGCTCTTATGACTCATTGCCTGACACCCACTTCCGGAGTAAAATCGTCCAAAAGTGGTAGTCTCGGAATCAGTTGCTGAACAGTACTGCAATATTATTTATTTAATATTTATGAAAATTTAAAGTCTTGTACTTTCGAGAACTGGGAGAAACATTGTATTAAAGAAAAATGCATTTTCTCTTATTCAATTTAAAGTGCATTTTCTAAGTTTCGACTCAGTTTTTTGGTATAACCTTCAAATGATAAGGATTATGCATACTATTCCATCCATGATGGTCTAGATCAGTTATGGGAAAATCGCGGTCCGCCTGGAGATTCTGTCCACCCCAACTCAGATTTTAAAATGATAGTATGATTTAATAATTTAAAATAAGTATAATACTATAATTAGTGCATTCCGGTTCTAACAAGAGATTATGAGGAACTTATAAAAATGCAATCGCAGCTTCAATGATCGCATTAGAATTATTTTTTTAATATTTTGTTTATTAATAAACTATATTGGCCGGCCAAAAATTTTTTTTTCTTGGACCGCTCCTGAAAAGAATTCGCCCATTCCTGGTTTAGCCCTTTTAATCAGCGGCTTAGAGGAGTGAATCTTTCGCAGCAAGAATTCTGAAAGAAAACACGCTTCGTCAAGTGTTTAATGCTTTATTAAGTGTTGTTAACGTATTATTAGCATAAATTCAGAAAAGAAAGATGTACTGTGGATTAATTTTATCAAAAAATTCTCTTTTCATGATTTTTTTTGTACATTCATCTTTAGTCATCGATATTAATTGTTAAGATATATCCTAATAAACTGCAGAAATTTTCCTAGCATTAATGTGGACAATATTTTAATTTAATTGAGCATCAAACTATTTTTAATCATAGCAACAATTTCTCAAAACGTTGCCATTAAGGTTTCCTGGAGCTGTTAATTAATACTTTTTCTGAATTTGTTTTTGACCTTTCTAATACTGTATCATGGCCGTTTTCGCGGCTCAACTTAACCCTACCGTTTCTTCGTTTATTTTTTATTCTTTTGATCCATACACAAAACATATCCAACACTAAAATGGTCTGATACATCTCTTTTTAACTCATCATACTTACCTTCAAGTGCTAACTTTTTGCACTTTCCTTTCTTGTAAATGAAAGGAATGCTTAAAATGCAGCATTCGTCGGGTTCGCAGTCTTTAGCGGTGTCACAGCGCTTGGCACCAGGAAGCAGGAAAGCTGTCACTTCCACAGCCTGAAAATGAAATATAACAATTTTTAAGCTTGAAAATATAATTATAGATTTTTAGGAGAAACAAATGCATATCTCTAAGTCCATACCAAAAAAATAGCTTTCATCTACAGAAAATAATAAATCGGCATTTAACTCCGTGACATTTTTCATAAATATTCTAGAAGCCAAGAATAAGCATATTTTCTGATTACTTCTTTAAGTTGCTTTTGGTGTTTTGGATCATTTCATCTGTGTTACATATTCGTATAAGGTAAGGCTTTTCTGTAACTTAAGGTATTATATCGTTATTCGCATATTCCGATTTATATTCAATCCGCCCCGGTTGAATTATTTTGCTTAAACCTTGTCGTAATGAACAATAATAAAGATAATTGAGATTAACAAAGTAAAATTCTAATTTCTCATGCCCTAGCGTGCATTTGATTGGACGATTAATTTAGGTATGAAGTTGAATACCGTGTTGTGAAAAATCATCTGATCATTTTTGAACTCCACCATAAATTGCATTACAAGACTGAGTGAAACCATTATTAAATTTATCTCTGCCTGATTGAATCATGCTTGAATGTATTTTGGATATTTGTGTATTTCTTAATATTAATTCCTTTTATTTATTTCAATGGTTTTAACTGCATATTTTATTTCGTGTTTGATTCTAACTGGCAACAGCTTCCGTGTTCATACTGTACTGATATAAAATGGCAACAATTTTTAATATATATTATATGACTTATTATATGACTGTACGGCGCTGCAGGCTTGTCTTGTTCTATTTGCTTGGCCGCACGGCGATGCAGACTGGTGTTTTATTATGTTTTAGTATGTTTAATTGCCGAAATAAAGTTATGTTGACTTCAAATGTTACAACTTTTATGTTGCCTATTTTTTATAAAATATTTCCTTCTAACTACTAATCTCTGACAGCTGTTACTACTGCTCACTTTTAATGTACTGTGCATTTACAGGGTGACGTTTAATTAACCTACAATTTTTATCTGAAATAACTTTTGAATCATTGCAGATTAGCACTACAAACATTTTTTTTATTGGAAAGAACGTTGAAAAGGATTTTGATGCAGAATGTTTTCAAAGTGAGAACCGCCAAAGGTGATACAATAGCGCAACCTAGTCACAAAGTTGTCAGTTACAAGTTCAAGACTTTTTTAATGCCTTCAAATGAGTCAGTTATGGCCTTTTTTGGGACTAATAAGGTCTGTCAACTTCTTCTTGTACACCAAACCTTTCACATGACCCAAAAGAAAGAAATCACATGGATTCAGATCTGGTGAATAAGGTGGCCAATGTAATGCACCAGGGTAACTTTTTGGCTATTCATAGGCGATAACTAGGGTTCCAAACACACTGTTAATGGTGTCAAACACACTGTCTGTTCTATGGTGTAGCCTTTTCGCCACAAAAAATACCAACTTTTAACAATAAATATACGATCTTAGGTTGAATATGACATTTTGGGAGACATTTTCAAAATGGAGTGGAACTGATACGAAACAAATTCCTTTTACGCCCTCTGTCACTGCACGCATTCATGGCGCCATCTTGTGAGACTCTGAGAAGTTATTTCAGTTAAAAGTTGTAGGTTAATTAAAAGTCACCCTGTAAATGCCATATGAGAAATTAATAAATTAAAGTAAAACCATTGATGAATTGAAAACAAACCATTGATGAATTAAAGTGAAATCATTGATGAATCAAAATGAAATATCATTCATTGTCTCCATAGCGTTTGTTTGACACACACTGTGATCCGTTGCTATCTTCAAAACAATACAATTCTTTATTTTATCTAGCGCATTACTGTAGACGTCATGAGCTCTCCACCCAAAGCATCGTTTTGGAATGTGATAAAAAAAAGAGATTTTGAAATTTTTTCACGTTTTAGGGGTTTATTTTTTTATTTATTTTTTCTAGCTTTCCTATATAGTTCTTCTAGCACTTTTTCTAGTTTCAGCTATCACATATCTGACTTTTAATAATTTATGGTTTTATTCATTGTGAAGATACTATAAAAGTTATTAATTTTATACTTATTCGAATGATGGGCTCGAGAATATTCATGTTTATCCTCTTAAATTTTTTTAAATATTTAGTTGTAGCCACATGATGTAATAAATTTTATTGATTCTAAATATAATTTTCTATTATTATTATTTTGTATTCAAACTCTAAATTTGTACCATTATCGCACAATCATATTTCTCTTTGCAAACCAAATAGAAATTGGCATTTTTTTTTAAAACTATAATAAATCCGAACTCAAGCCTCGTATTTATTTACTTTTATTTAACGTTTTCAGTCTCAGCAATTAGTTTTCAAGCCATTACATCACGATAAATGCATACACCGAAGTGAACTGTAATTTTTATCATTTATACTAAATGACTCATTAATTCTTATCATCGATTCTCACATCCCTTATTTCTAACAAAATGTACTCTAAACCACCGGTTCTCGTTTTTTTAGTATTTGCAGAGCAGATCACTTTAAGAAACATTTAATCATCTTCTTCAATGATTTTTGATAGATTTTGTTCCTTTTCGCAGTGTTTACAGAGATATTTGCTTTTCTTGTATTGATAGTTATATTTCTTTATTTTACCTTTATTATTGTTTTGTTTAATTTAATTTACTTTAATTTCCTGTTTATCGAAAGGTTATCTTTTTTATGTTTTCATGTCTAATAAAATAATCTCCTTCAAAGTTCTATGCAACAGATTGTTCTTATAATCCAAAAAATCAGCAGAACAAACTAGGTCTTCGTCTCTGTTAGCATTTTAGTTGAAACTTTACGAGAAACTTCTGGATATAGATAAAATCAGGAGGTACTCCTCGATTGAGCATGCACTCCATATAAAAAAAGTGCTAAAATAGTTAAAATGATTTTATGATATTGATAAAATATTCTCCTGTAAGCGTCTTAAAATTTTGTTAAAATGCTAGAATTAATTCTCCTGGACAGTTAAATCAATGGTTTTATTTTATCTATTTTTTTACTTGTTTTACACTAATATTTTCAATGCTTTATGCTTGCTAAAACTATTATTCAGAAAAAAATTATTTGCTTACCATTTCATTAAATAATTTATCTATTCAGTAGATGCTTTATCTTTTTTATCTGATTTCAATAAAAGATTGGGTTTTAGGTAACAAGATTATTTTTAATTCTTGCCGAGATAATAGCATACAGAAAATATATTTTAAAATTTCTAATATGATGGAGTGACACTCATATAAATAATTCATTAATTAAAAAGAGGTATATAATATTTTCATTCCAGCGTTAGTAGCAAATACTGCCACTTCTAAAATCTTGTGCTGGATACACAGAAAAGGTACTTCTGTATATTTCTCCTTCTCTAGTTTGGATTCTTATGGTTGTAACAGAATCCATATTTCATCAGCAGATATATGTCTGAAAAAAAAATCTTTTATTGATTAGTTTATTCAAAATTTTGAAACATATTCAATTCAGTATAAGAAACTTTTCGAATTTCCTCATTTTAAACGGGTCTAAACCTTATAAGCATAATTTAAATCAAGATGGCATTTCTCCATTATCGATTCATCCTTACTTATCTTATGTTTTCCTTTTACCGTAACATTAAATTTCTATTGATTCTTGTCCCTTGTTTATTGTTAAGGAAATGATTTATTAATGAATTACTTTATTATTAGGCTTTCAAAATTCAAAACCACCCTTTAAAAGATATACTTACAGAAACCACTGCAGCGCCAAAAAATCAGGTATCTCATCTAGAGATTCCAATTTCAATGGCATCTGCATAGTTACCAGTTAGTCTCAACTATATGTAAGTATTTGAATAAAGGTTGAGACATATGTGGTTGAAACTGATTAAAAAAGCTGAGATCTGTTTCTAGAGCCAGTAAACCATTTTTTAATTAGTTCTTTTTTTTTGTATATTTGGGTTATAAAATTACCTAAGAAAATGCTGAAGTTGATAGGTAATTCCCTGCGGATTAATCTGCATAAAGTTAATAGAAAATTTACCAATTTGCAGAATAGGAAAAGATAAAAGAGATAAATGGTGATTTTCTCAAATTTAGAAGTTGTTGAAAGAAGTTTGGTACATAATTATATTCTGAAAGTCGCCTCCCTACCGCGCCAATCAGTATAAATCTGATGGATTAAAGCCCGTGAAACCCAGCGTTTGCACATAGAATTGAGGATGGAGTCCTAATGACGATCGCGGTCTCAGAATCAAACCGTGGCCTTCTAGGGTGAAACGTTTTTTGAAAGTCAGCACTCACCGCGGAAGAACCCTGATAGAATTACGTCACCATCAGTAGGTTAGTCCCAAGAATTCTTACTGTACTGACAGTAGGAACCCGCTCTTACTTATCTGGCGACTTCTCATCCGCATATTCTTGCCAGGTACCCCTTGATGAGTAGTATAATAGAAATATCTTATTACTATAGCAACAATTAAATAATGTATTTTTCTTAATGTTTATTTTATAGAGCAAATTACAAATTTCAGTATCATTTATAAAGTTTAAAATTTTTTGGCAATCTAGGTATATAAAGACATCTTTCATACCTGCGAGATCAAATAAATTATTCCTTTTTCGCGTTAAAGTTCAGCGCCTTTTTTTCCCCTCATGGAAATCGTTATCTTATATTTGGGGAGAGTTACATATTTTAGAAAATATTTCTTGGCTTTCAGAATAATGTACCAATGATAAAAGGCACCGTTGCGTTTCTCATTTATGCGTCATTTCATCACGGGTTACGTTCATGCCTGTATAGGTTGTAAGGACAAAATTCTTCATTTATACAACGCAGCTTGTGGTTATGAGTCCTTCCCCGTTATAAAGGTAAAATTTCCTCCTTTTTGAATTACGGACTGTGACAAGATATCATGGCAGAATTATTTTGTTGATTGATTAATAGAAGAGTTGTCTTATGCTTTAGTTTAATTGATGTGGAAAGAGAGTTATTCCGCATTCCTTTAGAGACAATGGAGCTCATTGAAAAAAATTCCAACTTATTTTCTTCTGTAAAGAAGAAGAAAAAGAATAGTAGAAAATATTTAATAGACATTTAATATTTGATTCATAATGCTTATATAATACTAACAAAGACAATCAACACGTCACATTTTTTAATTAAGAATATCTACATGCACATAAAATCAGATGAATGCATAATTATTATTCAAGTTATATGCTCGCTAAAGTGCATGGTTATTCCTCCTTTTATGATGCGATAGTTGATTTAAAATTGGATTATTAGTTTTCCATGCTGTATGGTATTATACTAGGACTATCTTTAAGAACTTTAAAATTTGTGCTTATATGCGCCCTGTAGATTTTACGCTAAGTAGCATTAAATTTATTCTAATCGAAAATTTATTTGTAAAATTTCGATTATTACAAATCTTTTCATTTATGAAACTTTTACATCAGTCCTTTAAAAGACGTATAAACTGTTTTTTACTGTATTTTATAATCTAAACGAATATTCAATGAATTCATCTCTATCAGCTAGATATTCTCTGATATTTCCACTTTCGTTGATACAATGAAACTAAGATACAGCACAACATCGTAAATACTTCACCGTATAAGATATTATAAGACATTTTCTGCTAATAAATCTTTTATCCTGATCCATTTTATGTCAAATGTTAGCTATTTACAATTAAGCTACTTTTTTAGAAAAGATATATTCTCTAAATAAATCAAAATAATTTATTTCTCCATTAATCTCAAGATATAATAATGAACTTTTCCTCACCTTCAAAATTCATCTCGCCTCCAACTCTTACAATATCATGGCATGTAGCAGTTTTCCTTATTTTTTCATTTGTAATGCAAAACCTTGAAGTAATCTGAAGAAGATATTTAGATGTAATCATTAAATCCTGAATTTAAGGAAGAATGAAACTTGCTAAAAATCTGCAAGGAAAGCGAAAGTGGATTCCGGAATGTTTAAATGTTCAGAACAACTTTGTCAGCATGTATCACTGCATCGACATATCCCGCAGGTGCAAGCCGAACAGTTTTAAAAGCTGCCATTTTCCTGACAGAAAGATACATTAAATGTAGACTAAATTCCTAACGAGGCGTCAGTCTAGCGTTGTTATTTCTAATTCCCTCTGGATTAGTGGATTTTCTATTATCACTCCAGAAAGAAGATACACTGCATTTTACTAATTTTGGCATAGACAAAGAGACTAATGGAATTCTGTGCAACATCTCTAGGAGATATTAGTTTAACCATAGTTAGGAGGGATCAGTTGTGTACATCTATTTTTTCCTTTTGCAAGGGGTGGAATTTATTTCCAAGATGGTGGTGATTATGGAGAGCAATTAGTTCGGCTCTTCAAAAATGGCAGACCTGCTACTCACTTAATTATCATACTCCCTGTTTTTGGAGTGATTTCCCATTATTCCAGATTAAGAAGATGATGTTGAAAGGGTTGGAATGGGTGCGTTCATCAAGTTGCTCAAAAACTTTGCTTCTTGAAGTGATGTGAGCATGCGCAGAGTTGAGAGCAGGGAAGGGAAGTAATCCTCCGGTGTTCGGTTATATTTAGAATTTTTCATCAAATTTCCTTCGAATTATGGAGTGGGGAGAGATTTAAATGGAAATTATTCTTAGCCATAATGGAAGGGCGGACTTTTTGTGGGCCCATATTCCTAAACTGGTAAACTGGTCAAGCGTATTTGAGGAAGACCTTTTAAGAGAACCATTAAATGTAAGTTTCCTATTTTTTATTGTATATTAACTTAGCTGTTGTAGACACTTATGTTATTATTATTTCTGAATTCCACGAGTGGTTATGCGAAAAATAGCCACAGTGGCTTGGTGAGAGAGTCTCGATTTCAATGTTAAAGAATTTTCTTTTAATATATCCGCTTAAAATATTGTGCTAAATGCTTAGATCGTTTGACCACGCTGTGGTATTCGTAACAAGGATATAATACGAGGTTTGTTAGAAGCATGAAAACATAATGGGTATAGGGGAAGGGTAATATTTGGTACTCTCCTTGGCAACCCTGACTATAAAGACTTGGCCTCTTCGCTTACTCCTTGTTCTTGTTTGCCATTCCTGTGCTAAATATAGCTCGAATAGAGTGTGTTTCAATGACTGCATCAATTCAAAATCCCGGCAAATGCAACGTTCTCACCGACATTTGTTTTTAAATACAAAAGGTAAACGTTCATTGGTTCGAACGGTGCGACCGCACAAGGACCCGCGCCGCTGAGGGATTTTACAAAATGAAAATGCCTTTTTGAGATTTGTTTGTTTTTATCCGAACATACATGTAAAATATTGCAGAAACAGGTGACTGCGAGTTATACGTTCTGATGTCTTCGAGAAATGGCTTAAATTGGTTTCAGGTGATAACATTCAATACATTCCTTGTTCCCAAGACAATTGCCTCAGGAACTTCTGTGGGGATCCACATCTGTTCCCCTAATGGCCAGCAGATAGTCTTTCCCAGGGCAGCTTAAAGAGATACCTCTAGATGAATGTTTTATCTTCGGCTTATCTAGTTCTAAATTGAGCACATCTGTTCCCCTTGTGTCCAGCAGGATTGCTAAACGATGATGAACCACATAAGTCAAAGGGGTTTCTCGTTTTTCTTGTAAAAAGTGTGTTTTACAGAATCTATGAATTCATCGTAGGTACTTGCTAAAAGGTATTCTGTTAAATCTATGCATCCCACTTTCAATCCATCGCGGACACACACTTTGTGGTGTCCCCTCCTCATCTTCTCCTTATCTAGATCTATGTAAAGCACATGCGTTTCTCTTGTGCCCAATAGGACTGCTAAGAGACGATGAGCCACATATCACAGGGGTTTCCTTCTTTTCTTGTTAAGTGTGCTTTTCCTTCATCTATAAAGTCATCGTAGGTACATGTTAAAAGGTAGTAGTTACATCTATCCCTCAGAGTTTAATCAATAGCAGTGAATCTGAAATATTGAATCTGGAATATTATTTGGATTGTATGAAACACTAGTGACAACACAATGAGTCTTCTCGGAAGTTTAATTTTCAGTTGAATAGTTCGTTCGCATTCAGAATATCAGCCGTACAGCAAAATAAAATATTTTGCTTTTGTTCTTGCAGACAAATTTCAGGTATGTTATTTTTTATCTCTTTTTTATAGTTATTCATTAAACAACATTTCTTTCTATATTTCCAAAAAGAAAATTTTAATATTATAATAGATTATCAATTTAAAAAACAATGTAGTTTCCCCTTTGTTTTTCTAATACAATATTTTTGCTATTTGTTATTATTGAATATATTTCAGATAAAGGATTTTTTTATTAACAAACGGCAATTGGTGTTTCGTACTCTTTTACATTGTGCAGTTTTTATTATAAAATGTTACTTATTTGGAATCTTTTTATTATTTTGACAAACTACATATCAAAATCTTTTGGATAAGTTTTAAAATATACAAAGCATTTTGAAGATTGATTCAATTTAAATATACTAAAACTGAAACTCACAGTAGGTTATGCATAATTATGGATAAGTTTATGATCCGGTGATTATCTTTTTTTAGTTTTATCTTTTTGCTCTATTTGTTATTAAATATGAAGAAATAATGAGCTCAACTTTTAAGAATTCATTTCATAATTTAAGTTGAAAGAAAATCTCGGTATGAAATTTTATTTCCATACTGTAATCGTAAATCGACAGAAAAATTGAGGGGACCGGAGAGACTTTCTCTTTCAATTGACTGCATGGTTAAAAGCTATTTAAAGTTTCTATAACTCTGATGTTTTAAAACTCTAATTGAACCTATTTTCTCATTTTATAATTTTAATTTTAGCACAGAAAGTTTTCAAACTGATCAGGTTTTATTATTTCCTCACAAAAGCAGGAAGACAGCACACATTTCTACAAAAAATAATTGAAGAATTTTTTTTATTTAAAAAGGAATGCTTGAATTCAATTATCATATTCAAATAGCTGTTTCAAAATATGAATGTCAAATGATTTAATTTGCACTTGCATCAAATAATCGAATCCTCTTCAGTCCCAATGATTGAGTAACCTCTGCATTGTTACTTATAAGTTTATCTGAGTTTATACTTTTCTCTCTCTCTGAAATATATTTAAGGTAATTCGTAATTAGTATTGAATATTCAGCACTTTTCTGTCCTCATTCTACAATAATGGAAGCACACAAAAAATTGTGTGCTTTCATACTTGAATCGAAAAGTGTAAAAATATTTAACATTTCTTTTGTTCAAAAATTGCTATAGAGGTTTTAAAATTTATACTTTCTTACGGTGAGGATGCTTTCCCAAATCTGAGAAATGCACTTCAGATACTTTTAACAATTCCAGTGCCTGCTGCTAGCTGTAAACGTCCATTCAGTAAACTTATATTAATATTGTTATTTTCTTGAGAAACCATGGGAGATGTCCTGTGTGATCTTGCATTTCTTAGCATCGAGAAATACACTTCTGATAAAATTAATTCGGTGGAGTAATTAATGAATTTTCCTCCATAAAAGCTAGAAAAGTGCATGTTTAACCGAAATCCAATATAATTCGAACTATTATTTGTTTAGTATAACACTACATTACTAAGTATTGCATATTTGGATTATTTAACCTTCCAGCAGTCACGCATATTGTAGGAGATACTTATATTGTGCATCGTATTACTTGCTTATATCGTTCTTTTATAAATTTAAGTGCAATTAAGTGTTTATTTATATAATCTTTATTTATCCTGGAGCTATTAAATACAGATTACATAAATATAAGTTGCATTCATTTTTGTAAAATAACACGATATAAATATATAATACGATGCACGATACAAGTACCTCGAACATACGCGCGACTTATGGAGGGTTAAATTTTTGCCTTTTCATAATATTTTTCACTATTTAATAACTATTATTAAATGAACTTGGTTATTGATTTCGTTGATTAGGATAATGATTTCAACGATTTCAGCATTAAAGTTTGCATGTTGGTCATATTAAATTTAAAAATTGTTTTAATTATTAAAAATTATTTTCAAAATTACATTTCTTATAGTCCTTATGCATAAATTATATTCATTTATTAATTACGTCCTTTTCCAATCTGAGCAATTTAATAATTACCAAAATGCAATAAATCATTATTTTGTTATACGAATTTTGTTGCAAGGCCCCGCAAATCAATTTTGAACCAGGCCCCGCTTTTGTTTGGGCCGGCCCTGTTCATTGGATATTTACAAAGAAACTGACTGAATTGACAAAATGTAGCGAAATAATGTTTTGAATTTTCCGTCGACAGAACTGATGTTCATAACGAATACAGTGGCGATAGATCATCTATGTTCTCTGATGAACTTTTTCAAAGAACTCAGGAAACCATTCGAACGAATGCGCATCTTGCAATGGAGAAACTGCGTGAAATAATACCAAAAGTGTTCATAATTACTCTTAATGAAATTAAGAATTACTAAGTTGAAATGTGGTTTCGGCAACAGGCGGTAAAATTCTGTGACTCTGAGATACAGAAACGTGTGCCTCGACTTAACAAATATTTGGACAATGTCGGCAACTTTATACAAAAATTAAGCATGTACCAATAAATAATATGTAGTTGATACTCTGTCGAATAAAATATTTTGAAATAAAATAAGTAATTGTATCTTCATTTTTCGAACAACCCTCGTATTCCAGGCATTGAATTCAAATTTGTCATCCAGGCCTTTTTACAATAACCGATATGTTTTGCAAACCTTAAGTGGTGAAGAACTTTTAAAAACATGTTTGCAAATTGGTGGTAAAATATTTAAACAGTTAAAAATACTAGTCCAGCCACTAGAAACATTGCAATCCTTGTAGATAATATAACACTTCTATTTTTATGGGGGGGAAACGAGTTCTGTCGTAAATGCAGAAATAAAAGTATCAGAACTTTTAGAAAATCAGCCTAAATTTACCATGAAAATGTTTCCATTCAAAAATCCATTCTGAATCACAATGTGTAATCTCTTCTACTTTGTGATCTTTAAAATTTTGAACCAATAAAATGTGTCTAGTATCTAAATCAATTTCCAGATTAAAATATGGCACCAGAAGCATAACGGATTTTTTTTCGAGTTTCAAATTCTCAACCATAGACCTTAAAGGTGTGAATAAAATTATTCTGTCACAGGATAAATTTTTGACATATTTTGGGTTTAGGATTGTATGTTGGTTTTGACGAGTTATCGAGCCTGAACGGATGCTTGCTGTCTGTTTATTTAAAATACATTTTCGATCTTTATGTTTATCAGGATTGTTAGTTATTCCTTAATAAATATTTTCTCTCAACTTTTTGCATTCAAACATTTTAACTACTATCAAATTGCACAGCTTTACTCTAGATTGTAATAACAAAATTTAATACTTTAATTAACTTATAAGCAAAATTAATTGCAAATAATAATAATATATATTTTATTATTTATTGCAATTGTCCATTTATATATTTTATAAAATATATTTTGAATTCAAAGCCATTGAACGTGGCCGTTTGAAACATATGTTTAACTTGATGAAAAGCTGCATCATCGTGTATATTCCTCATTCCCAAAACGCTGTTGTTGTACAGGTCTGAAACGGTATATAGACTGATATCATAGAAATTAATTGAGAAATAAAATATAAATGACATGTAGTTATTGAATATCTGTGATTTTAAAGTTCCATAAAAATTAATTGAATCTATTTCATAAGGTGCATATGCATTTGATCTCTCTTCATATATATGTTGAATTTTCGTCCAAAATTAATGTCTTAACGAATTTTCTTTTTTTTTCTAGGTGAGTACTTTTTACTTGGCTTGTTTAAATTAATCCTCTGTGAAAAAAAGTAAGTGCCTGAAACTGGAAGTTCTTTCATTTTTAGTTAATTGTAAGAAAATGGGAACTCTGTTAAAATTATTATACAAACTCTTCAGGTAACATATATACTTACCATCATTCTAATAAATGATAATGGTGTGTAAAATGCATTTTTTTGGATTTAATCAACGGTGATGAGTGTTTAAATACACCCCTTATGGATTTTTACCTTCACATTGATCAAATGAATTTATTCTTCATTTGTGTTTTATATCACTTTTATTTGCAAGATTGTTAAAAGATATCTTTAATTTAGTTGATCCGATATCGTGTTTAGTTTTCAGTGCAATTCAACTTCCTATTCATTCCTCTTTATGTACTAGAAGTTGTTCTTCCAGGATCGCATAAACTGTACTAAGCAAGAATCCGTGCTCAGAATTTATAAAAATTGACAGAAGCAGTGTTCATGCTATCGCGGAAATGTTGTTTGATAATGTGGAAGAATGCATTTTTTTAAAATTAGAATTGTTTTGAGAGAGTTGGGATATTCTAAAAATATTTTTCCATTTTTTAGTGCAGAATTTACCAATCTATAGAATCAAATGAAGTGAAGAATGAATGAATGTGAGAAGAAGTGAATTATTTTTCAAAAAAACTGAAATGTTTTATTTTTTTATTCACTTTTGGAAGTTTTTAAATTGTTAAACCACTCAAACTATATTACAGGGATAATCATCTTTTTATATGTAAGAAATGAAAGGAAATTTAAACTTATGATACTAAATCATCTGATAGTATACAATTAAATGATAAGTTCTGTTTAACAAGCGATTAGAGTGATGGCTACATCAAATTAAGATCACATTATACATGATGAAGCCCATATCTATGATGAATCAAATTTCATCATAGATATGGGAATCACAATAACTCTTATGAGTAATATTCAAGAAAAAAATTAAATCACTTAATGAACAACATTTTATTTTAAATTATGTTTTGAATAATCTAAAAAATATGGCGCATAAGATTTGGTAGAAACTTCTTATTTGTCTTTACTCTTAAAAGTCTAAATCATTTAGTTGAATATCTTATTGCTTAACATCATGAAAAATTCTAAACTTGATATTATTTTATCTTTATCTTTCTGATTTTCCATTGTATGTGTAGCTGGATATTAAATTTAAAATAAACTTGTGATACAATCTTAGTCCTAAGAAACATATTTCATTTATTTGTTTATTTGCATTTGCAAAACAATATACATATGTAAAATATTCAAATCACATATTTAATAAACTACTAGTCACATTTGGTTAGTAGTAGTGAGAAGATTAATTCGTGTATGAAATATATCGGTTTTTCGTCTATTATACCCGAAGAAATATGCTAGTTCAGTCTTATTGGCTTCCATATGCTTCAAGTTTTAGAACATGAAGGATGAGATTTTCTAAAGGGACACCAAAAGGTATGAAAAAACACGATTCGAAAAACTAATTATTGAAATCATAAATTAAAGACGTCATTCTATTAATATAAAAATATCCCCGTTGAGACTTGGAAAATGCGTCTATGTAACATAGAAGTTATTTTTATATCAATTATTTAAAAATGCATGATCCATTTAATGAAGGGAGGAAGTTTTAAAAAAATATATTATTGGAAAGTGCGTGTGATTGACTTCCATATGCTTCAAGTTTTAGAATCACTGACTCAAGTGACAAAGTTAATACATAAAATCACGATGCGTAAATATTTTTATAACTTGTAAAATATACAAATTTTTATAGATTATAGACGTAATATCGAAATTTCGTGTTTAACCTAAGTCTCCAGAAAACCATGGTGTGAATCGACATGCTTTTTCCTTTGATATAACCTATGTTCTTCTTCACTTAATTAATTATCATTTTTTTGCCAAGTCTTTCATTATTTATTTTACTGTCACTAAATATTAAAGTAAATGGATCAGTTTTTAGCCGGACACTTTCGGATTTACATATTTTCGAATTTCTCCAGAAAGGCTGGAGGAACTGTGCGTGAATTTTGAATATGTGATGAATAGACTTGAAATCAAATTTTGAATTGAAGATTCGTTCACGAGGGCATTTAGGGGACCGAGAAGAAGATGAAGGCGAAAAGGGATTTCAACTCACTCCATTTCACAAGAAGCTGATAATGATTCGCAAATTTCATTAATGGTTATGTTTAATATGCACATTGCTTATATTCGTAAAAATAGTAGTTATTAGCAATTAATTAGTAAATTATTTTTTACTGCGTATGTGCGAGATATAGCGTAATTTTTGTTCTATAATTTGGAAGCCATATATAATATAATATATGGCAACTTATATAATAATACCATTTCAATGCCATTAAAATTAGAGACATATCGTCATTTCAGTGAGCAGAATTTCTACTTCTCTCTAAGAGAAACAAAATGAACAGCGGATTTCTGCAAATTGCTTTTTTCAAGCTTGCATTTTCGATTGATTTTATAAAATTTAACAAAGGTTGAATGTGCTGAATACCCAGGCGTGCTTATAAATAAAATACGACAGTTCGAATATTACTATTCGAAGAGTTAAAAAATTTCAATTCTTGGAAAAACTCTCATCATTTTGTCTCTCTCAGAGAGAAGCAGAAATTCTGCTCACTGAAATGCCAATGTCTTCTTAAATCTTTATAGTACTGAACTGGAATGTTTATATAATTTGCCCTATATCTCTGGCTTCTGAATTTTAAAGGAAAAATTTTGCGTCTCGCACATGCGAAGTAAAAAATTATTTACTATAAATACTTATATTGCCTCTAATATTCAAAGCATTTACATCAAATTTTAATGCAATGCTTTTCAAACATTTTGTCAAGTACTCTGTAAATATCGTGTAATTTGGTTGAAAACTCTGCATGTTATAAAGAAAAAACATGTGAAAAAATTGGGATTTTTTAAGAAATTCTTTATATCGTCCAGAATATAAGTGCTATTTTTACGAAAATGCATTTAAGCAATGTTCATATTAAGCACAACCATTGATTAAATTTGCAAATAATTATCAGCTTTCTATGAAACGGGGTGAGTTAAAATCCCTTTTCGTCTTCATCAATTTCTGGTCGGTCCGCTAAATGCCCTCGTGACCGAAGCTTCACTGTAAAATATGAGTCCAAGCATGAGTTCACATGGTCGAAGTTCAAGTGCAGTTCATCCAACCTTTCTGGAGAAATTCAAAGAAATGTGTAAATCCGAAAGTGTCCGGATATTTTTGATCATACAATGTTAGTTTCGGATTAACTGTTTTCCTCGAAACTTTCCTGAGATTCAATTTTTTCAGTTGTTGGTTCGCCAATTTCTAATATCTTGATCGTTACCAGTTTTTTATGAAGTTCTTCATATATTTCAAGTTCTTTTTCTGCTTCTTCAATAGTTTCAAATTCCTGAAATTTTTTCTCGTTGTGATCAGACTCTTCATTTAATGTTTGATTTTGCTCGTCCTCTTCATCCGCTTTAATTTTCTCAAAGTTCCCTTGTTCTGCTTCATCATTTGTAGCTTCACTAACATCAGGATCATCGTTTGCATATTGGGCAGTCTGAAACAATGCAACTACTTGTTCATTTGTTTCATTTTTCTCAGAAATTTGTCGATGAGTCTCATTTTGTTTATTCTTTGAATCATTTTGTATAGATATTTGATTTCCAGTTTCATTGCCTTCGTTTCCCTCGACCTTTGTCTTGTTTCTCTCAATCTCGTCCGCCATTGATTCATCAGTTTTGAATGCAACAGAAGTAAACTTGTTAATTTCAAATATATGAATAGTTGATCCATTAATTACAAAACTACTAGAACTTGGTTCGTCAGTTTCAAATGTATCAGTGGTTCGTCCATTAATTTCAAATATTCTAGTTGATTCGTTCATTTCAAATTTAACAGTTGTTGATACGTTAGTATCAGTTGTATCTGATGATTCTTTTATTTCTTCGTCTAGAGAAGCATTGTTATGGATTTCTTCATTTATGTTCTCAATAGATTCTTTTTCACCTTGTTGGGTTCCATTCATTTCAAAATTAGTTTCAATTTTATCAGCCGTTGATTCATTGGTACCAAGTACATCAGTAGTTGATTCGTTTATTTCTTCGTCTAGAGAAGAATTACTAAAGATTTCTTCATTTATCTTCTCATAAGATTCTTCTTCTCCTTGCTGAGATTCATTCATTTCAAAATAAATTTCAATCCTTTCAGTAGATGATTCGTTAGTGCGAAATAGATCAGAACTGGATTCGGTCATTTCATCGTCTAGAGAAGCGTTACTGGGGATTTCTTCATATATTTTTCCATAAAATTCTTTTTCCGCTTGCTGAGATCCATTAATGTTGAAATGAATTTTAAATCTTTCAGTAGAATATTCGTTAGTGCTTAATGCATCAGTAGTTGATTCGTTAATTTCGTCATCAAAAGAAACGCTGATGAAAGCTTCTTCATTTGTTTCCTCGTGAAATTCTTTTTCTTCATGCTGAGATCCGTTTGTTCCAAAATTAATTTCAGCAGTATCATAAGTTGATTCGGTAATGCCAAATGCAATAGTAGTTGGTTCGTTTATTTCTTTCTCTAGTGAAGCATTATTGGCAATTTCTTCGTTTATTTTGTCATAAGATTCTTTTTCTCCTTGCTGTGTTCGATTCATTTCAGAATTAATTACAATTATATCAGTAGCTGATTCGTTA
>BGPR01003612.1:0-89741 GCA_013235015.1 Araneus ventricosus
GTCGAATTTTTTAAAGATTACAATGAATTTTTTAAAGATTAAATGTCGTTTTATTTCAACCATCTCAATACGTTATCCTTTATTATCATCCAAGGTACCTCTTCCTTCAATCTATTTTAAGCCTTTTATTTTGATAACTCGAAGCGGAAAAGGAGATTATTCTAAGCTAGAAGCATTTCCTTTTACTTTCTTTCTCCCGCAACTCCAGTAATAAGCCATAGTTAGCGAATAATATTTCCTGCATAGCATTCCTTCCACTTACGAAAACAGTTTTGGTGGAATTTCTGACATTCTGACGATTTGCGATGAATTAAAATAGGCGAAAGCGAGGAACTTGTGAAGAGATTACTTATTTGCTTTATCACAATGCAATTCGCCTGAAAAAAAAATTGGGTTACGAGCTATTCCAAATTTTCTCCTTGGTGCTTTTTCGAGCGGTTAACAGCTGTTATTCGAGGAATATTATTACCAAATTTAAGAAGCGAAACGAACCTTTTGATTTGTTTGATTCTAATAATCGTGTACATTGTTTTGAATCGGGAATCAACAGTTGAGATAAAACCTTTGCCATCCACGGCTGAAAACTCACAAATAAATCATTCATTTATCTTGATTATTCATTTATCTTTACTATTCATTTATGTTTTGTCCTCATTGGCAGTTTCTCACATTTATGGTTGAAATTTCAGCTGAAGTTTGACAAATAAAAAACTTGGCACAGTGCTTAATCAATCTAAGTTGATCGATATAAATTACAACCACCTAAATTATATCCAATTTACACTAGTTTAATATGATTAAATTATTATATATCGGTTAAGTTCCAAGTTGCCCACCACTGAAACACAAAAAGGAACTATTAGCTTGACAAAAATTATGTATCAGATGCTATAAATCATTCCTTTAGAATTCGAGTTTCATACCAATTAGAATAAAGTAGTTATATAAATGCTACAAATTTTTCTTAGACTGTCATTACTAATGCTAATCTACTTGCAGTACTGCATCTCAAATTGTGTATTGCGAAATTCCTAGGCTATAATTTACCCCGACTTCCCAACTTGCGCCTCACTTCAACGTGTTGAATAACTTAAACGCGAATGTTGCATTGAAATGGCACCAGGTTTAAGTCCGTCATTCACAATTGCTTCATTCCACACAAATGGCTTGGTGACACTCCACACCATACAAATTTTCAGCCCATCCATTTGGGTAGGTCATTTACGACCGCTCCTCACAGACCCATCGGATACGGTCAGTCCGATCTCCAACTACAGCTACTTCTCCCATCGCCTTCAAAATACGACCCTCCACCTGTTCCGAATTTCAATAGAGCGAGAGATCTTCAAACCCTCTCCCTGATGTATCTGCACCGGTCGCTTTTCAGCACTTATGGCCCGGCATGCCAAATGAAGCTGTTGGATATCCAGACTAGTTGGAAATCTAATCTTTGACCACACTGCTTCAATTCTCATAGGAGTTTCGCTTTGGCGACCGGGTTTGAAGTGGAGAAGTACAATTTGCGAGGAGAGTAGGGCTCTTGAATATCCAGCCTTACATTGTGCTTCCGTTGAATGGGGTGTCAAATCCATAATCATCCAATATAGAAGTGGATATTCTTAAGTTAAATCGCAACAGCGTCACCGAACCAAGTAAAAAATAGAGTTAGTCTTAGCTTTCCTTCTATGAAGACGGCAATAAAAACTAATTGAACAGGAACAAAACTATGGATAAATTAAAACCGCATTAATCTTGTTAGAATGCTTCACACAGAATATATCATGTCGTCACATTCAGAAGATATATGTTACGTTAAACTGCAACGCAAAACGCTCAGAATGAAATTTCTCATTAATAATGTGCCTCTCTCTTCAAGAGAGTGTGCATGAGCTCCCACCGTTATCTCACTAAAATGTGCGAATGTCTCAATGAGACCAGGCTGCTTGAGGTATTTAATCGAAACTCCAACCGTACGTTTAAAAAACCTCGGCATCTTACTTTTGTACGGACTTTCCAACTTATAGAAAATGTGCATAAGTAAGCATAAGAAGAACATATGAAGAACAAAACTATTGTTACAAAAATTGTCTTGTCGGTGTAGGTGAATGCAGATTAACAAGCAGGAAAATGAACAAATTGATGTCTTTATTTCACGAAGATTTCAGCAAAACACTAACGTAGCACAGGTAACAAAAGTAAAGAGTATTTGTATGAATTAACAACAGATATCACGACTAAATATCAGATACACCGATTTCAATAGCACTCGAATGTTTTTCAGTTCACCAGCTTCCTTGCTGATCAAAGTCCAAGTGAGCACTCTTGGCTTGATAATTTGCTTTTATACTTTTGCAACAGGAAGTGACGTCATTACGTCGGAAGTGACGTAATCTCCAGAAAGTTCATGGAGTTACTGGTTTCCAGTAGAAATAGGTCCACAGTTCAGGGTTTTTCTAGAGGATTCCTTTTGTCGACAAAGTCACCAACTGTGCCGCAAAGTCGCCAAAAATGGTGGCCAAATTTATCGCCAATATTAGCATGTCAGGGAAACAACTTTATAGCTTTGTAATACTATGAATAAATGAAAACCGCATTATACTTGATGGAATGCTTCACACATAATATATCATGCCCTCACACTCAGCAGATATGTGTTACATTACACAATAACATTAAACGCTCACAATTACATTCCTCATTAATAACGTGCCTCTCTCTTCAAGAAAGTGTGCATGAGCTCCCACCCTTATCTCACTAAAATGTGCGCCTGCCTCAATGAGAACAGACCACTTGAGATCTTTACTCAAAACTCAAACTGTGCGCTGAAAAAAGCTCGGCATCTTACTTTCGAATGCTATAACGGAAACTGATTTTCCAACTTATGGAAAATCTGCACCAGTAAGGACAAAGGTTGAAGGGAATTTCAAACTAATCAAACCTTCTCTCACATCCGCTGAGGTGTCAACATTCGATCCTTCCTTTCATTACTTGCGGAGTCGCCACAGATATTATCAACACAAGGAAATGAACATTTAACAAAAATTCATAATTTAGTGTTGTTTAAAAAATAATTAATTGTGAAGAAGCAAGAGACACATTAAATTTAAAGAAAGACATTGAAGCAGTATTTATAGAGTTCTAATAGATACGTATGTTCACAGGGAGATATTTATACGTTTCACTTTTATTCACACACTAGCAACAATATTAAGAAATCAGTCCTATAAAGTTATTTTCTTTTTTTCTCATAAAGTACAGATAAAATAAACAATAAAAATTAACATAGCTTGGAAATATTTAATAAAAAGAGGAACGGGTTTTTTTACTTTTACCTATGCGAGCTCTAAGAGTATTTTTATTATTTATTGATTGCTCATAAAGCTTTAGTGTTACTTTTTTAAAAGAGATGAAAAGACACAAAAATGCTGCCTTCTGGTTCTTGAAGATAGTGAAAAAAAAGAGTCTATTCTGAGACTTGAGAATTTAAGCTAACGGCACCAAAGGCAACCAACTGGGAGATCATGTGAGAAAAGCAAAAGGCAAAAGTAAGTAAAAAGGAGAAACCACTAAAGTAAGAAAAGAAACATACAGTCTTGTCTTTTCTTTTACTTCCCTTAACTTCTCCTTCTTTCTTCACAATTGTCTTTTCTCTCTTTTATTCCCACTTATGTGAGGATTTCTTTCACTTATTCACACAGCAGTGATTCTCATAACATTGTGCGCGGTTTTTGTCTGGCGTCTCTTTTAAAAATGTGCATTTGGCTTCTTCGTCCTCTGTAGGAAACTCAAACAAAGATGTCTTGTTACTTTGTTTCACGCGAGTTGTCTCGAAGAAAGAGAACGATGTGATTCAGATATTAATTGCCTGCTCAAAACAAAATAATAATATGAAAAAAAACGAACCGCTAAATGTCAGTTTCTTCAATTTATTAAATTTAACTATTCTAAAGCGGGAATCAATTAGCTATTTCAAGAAATAAATTGGTAAGTTTTATGCATTTAAAATGATACAGTATAAAAAAGTTACATTATTTAAATTGCGCATGCAGATTTTCTAATTTCTCTACTGAATATAAAACCGATCTGCAGTATCTGTCTGTCTGTCCGTCCCATCCCATGTCCATCCAACTGGTTCAGTTGCTGAAAGGTCATCAGGCACAAGGTGGCGTTCTGTCTGTCCGTCCCATATCCAATCATTATTTAGTAACTGTTATGGTTAGACTTGGGTTATGGGGAAGCGTTCTGTCTGTCTATCTAATAGAACTCTACAGGATAAACCATTGCACTTAGAGCTTCCAAAGGCGGTGCATGTACAGTAGAACCCCTGGTATCCGAACTATTTGAGCCTGGCTTTTGTTCGGATTCCGAGGAATTCAGATTATTCGAGAAATTCGGTAAAATACTCTTGATATAATAAATGCAGTAGAGTATTCACTCTGGTGTTCTTTGAAGGCGTTTGGAAAGAGCACGCGGCTATTCGCACGGTACAGTGGCAAACAAGTTGTGGGTAAAAAGAAGATTTCTGAGTTTTTTTCCTACTAATTAAGGTGATGTATTCATTCTTAAAGACCACTTCAAATACTTCTTTTAAGTTAGAAATAAACATTAGCTTTGTTCCTGATTCGTAATTTTTATTTTTCCTTCATTTTTCAGGAAAAAGTCTTCAGAAAATTAAAAATCGGCCCTCGTATTATCCCGAATTTTGGATTACCGGGGTTCGGATACTCTACTGTATTTTTTCTCAAACAAATAAATGGCTTCAAATATCTCCTGAAATTTTATTACAAGTTTCATATTCTAAGAAATCATATAATCGATTGTGATTGGTTTGAGAAGTATGTATTCACACATCCTCCCCCTCTCAGAATACAGAGTATGGTAATGAATTAAAAATTTTATAATTTTGTTTTTAATAATATGATATAGCACGTTCAAATGAAAGTTGTACCGTGGTACTTGAGGCTTGCCTACATTACGTTAAATCGTACGAAAATGACTTTTTAGTTTTATAAAAATAGAACGTTTCAAAATTCTGCAAAGAAAGGAATGTTTTTTTTTATCAAATAAAAATAGAAAACCGATATGTTCACTTCAAAAATTGCAATCATCCATACATCATTAATTGTAAGTTCATTAATCTAATCAAATAATTTTAAAAAAGGAATTTTTTATTTGCAAGAGAGCAAAGTTTTATATATAAGCAGAAGAAATTAACATCTTTTGTGTTATTCTGTGCTCTCGATGACAATACACTTTTTAAATAGTTTTAGAAATTAATGATCATTTAATAGATTACTTAAATTAAATTTTGATTTCACGCGCATGGCGCGATCTGGTAGTCAGTTTGAAAATAAATTATTTATAGATTCCATAATACAGACCAACCGCGATATATCGAACTTGGGATTTAACGAACCCTCGGTTATAGCGAACCTTTTATACGGTCCCAACTGAAACCCTCTGTTAATAATGTATTTTCATACGTTTACAACGAACAGCAAAAGCTAGAGACTCGGTTATAGCGAACTGAAAATTTCTAAAACTTCAAACTTTTCACTTGCCAAAGAAACATTCTTTACTAATTATGCTCAAGTCAATCCAACTTCTACAAGAGTTACCCCCTTTTGCATGAAATACTCTGATCCAGAGACCACATTCCTCGCCTATTGTACCTTTGTTAGAGTCGCTGCTAACACCATAAGTGGGACAAAGGAACAATAGGCAAGGCGCTTTACAGTTTCTATCTCCCCTCCTTCCCCCGGTGGACACCTGGCCTAATATCAACGAGGGAAGGGGAGCACTTTCTGGTCAGACGACCTAGGAGCAATCACGTGTTTTCTCTGCTATTTTAGTTTAATTGCTTATCATTCTGTGAAATTTTCATTGACCATGGCTAACGTTTGCAAGCGAAAAGCTTTTTCTATCGAGGCTAAAGTTAAGTTTATTCGAAAATTACAGAACGGCGAAAGTCAATCAGCCATTTGTAAAGAATTTTCTCTGTCAAAAACAACTGTAGCCACTATCTGGAAGAATCGTGACTCTATCATCTCTGCATGGGAAAAAACATAAACGATGCAAGAGGTAGCAAAGGCAGAAAAAGAAAATGTGGAAGAGTCCTTTTCTAAGTGGTTAACTCTACAGAGGAGTAGAAATCTTCATATATATATATATATATATAAAGGTCGTCATTCTCCAGGCAAAGAAGGGGTGGCGCCAGAGGGGGGACCGGGGGTGCCAGGCCGCCCCCCCGTCGGGGAAAATTTTTATATGGGGTATTCAACTGTAGTTGATAAATAATAATCTGGCGAAAATTTGAGACCAATTTCATTACACTCGTCCCCCTGTCAGGCAAACTCTAGCGCCATTACTGAGGCAAAGGCTAATTAATTTGCAGAACTTTTTGAAAAAAAGAGCTTTGTTTGTTCCAATGGATGACTGGATAGGTTTAAGAAGCTGCACAACATTAGGAGCGGCAAAGTTGTGGATGAAGCTGCTAGTGTTTGTTCTTCCGATATCAATCGCTGGATGAAAAATGTTTGGTCGGACATTATTCGCAATTACGATGAAAAGGACACTTTCAACGCCGATGAAACAGGTTTGTTTTACAAGCTCACTCCAAATCAAACTTTGAAGTTCAAAGGAGAAAAATGTGTCGGTGGTAAACTCTAAAAAGTAAGGATAACCATTCTGGTATGCGCCAATATGAATGGTTCAGAAAAACAGAAGCTGACTGTTATCGGAAAATCTCAAAAACCAAAGTGCTTCAAAAATGTGAAGAAACTCCCGGTGGATTACAAGTCAAATAAAAAGGCCTGGATGATGTCGGATTTATTCCAGAAATATCTTCGACAGTGGGATAAGGAACTGGCTAAGAAAAAGAGAAAAATCGTTTTATTAATAGACAATTGTAGTGACCACATTGATCCGAGCAACTTACAATGGATCAAAGTAGTCTTTCTCCCACCCAACACTACATCAGTTGTCAACCGATGAATCAGGGAGTAATCCGTAGCCTGAAGTGTCATTACCGGAAGCAGCTTATCTCGCGCATTTTGGAATGCTATGATAAAAACAAGGACTGTGACATTTCTATTCTTGATACTGTTGTTTTACTCGAAAAATCTTGGAGATTGGTAACACAATCGACCATCAGAAATGGTTTTAGTCATGTTGGGCTTACGAAAACACAGCAGACGGAAGATGACAACATTCGCTTCTCCAAATGGCTAGAAAAGCACGGAGTGAATGCTTTTTCGCAAAATGAAATCGAACATTTCGAATGTTGTGACGATGATGTCATTACATGTGGGGAAGTAAGTGAGGAAGATATCGTGGCATTAGAAAAAATTAAAAAACAACTCTATTGTAGATTCGTCTTCAGATATGGAGGAAGAACAAGACGAACCAGGGCCTTCAATTGCAGATTCAAAAGCAGCTGTAAACGTTTTCAACAATTTTTTTTGCCACAGAGAACATCGACAAACATTTTGTGGACCTATTTAAAATAGTGGATAAAAAATTGTATATAAATTCGAAGACTTTTCAACCAAAAATAACATCTTTTTTCAATGCAGTGGATTAGCAAATAAGTAAAAAGAGGTAAATGTTTAGTTTGTTTATTATTGAGCGTATTATTTAATACTTCATTTGTATCTAATTACTAATGAAAATATTATGTCATTAAAAAGTTTATTATCGAAGTAGTATGTTAGCATGTTAGGGCATTTTTTTTGCAAACACGGATACAGCGATCCTCGGTTAAAACGAACTTCTGAGTAGGTCCTTTGAGGGTTCGTTATAACGGGGTTTGACTGTATTTATATTAAAGAATTAAAAATTACTGATATTGAATTAAACAAGAAAAATTTGAAAATAATTTAAAAAATACTTAATTGCAATTACACTAAGAAAATAATTTTAATAACTCTTTTGATTAAATTTATTCAAAAATACGAAAAGTAAAAGAGTCTCAGTGTTTTCTTTTTATGATGGTTGGAGTGCTGCAATTTATTTCCTTCTTCATTCCTACAATTTTATAAATAATGAGATTTTTAAAAGTTTTATAATATAACCTTCAAATGTTTCTCAGTGTGAAAAGCACTAATTCTTTTATGTATGTATGTATGTCATAATTCTCATTTATAAATTGTTTAAATAGGATATTCTAGTTTTTGTAAGAATAACCAGTTTTAGCACTCTGTAGACAAAACACAGAAAAAAAATTAATTTTTCTTTTTCAACAATTAAAAATAAAAAATTATAATGTTCAATATATGAAATACAAAATTCATTTATATTCTATTGACTGCTAATGCACTTTGCTAATCAAATCATTTAAAAAAGAATTTCAGTGTAATTCTTTATATAAAATTGACATCCAGTGATCGATTTTTACTCTTTTCTTCTTTCAAACCAGCGACTAATAATAAGAATAAGATCGTCATCTTTCTTTATTATAACTCCAGAGAAGCAAAGTATCGAGGCATCTTTTGTTATGTGCAGTTCGAACAAAGTACGAAGAAGACTAATATACGATTTAGAGGAGATGAGAATCACTGTTGGGAGTAAGTGAAAGAAATATTTACTCTGATGAAATAACAGAAAACAAACAACTTCTACGACAAAAGAAATATATTCCAGTGAGCGACTTAAAAGACAAAACTGCAAGTTGCTTTTCTCACATTTATGATTTCTTCTTTGAACTTATTTTCCTTTTCTTTTTTCTTTTCTTCTAAGACCTCCCAAAGGACTACTTTGTGCCCCTTAACATTCAACTATCAATAATATGAATTTTTTTCAATTATCGTCAAAACCCAGATGTCGTTTTTTTAGCATCATTTCAGCTTTGTAGAGAAGAAGTAAGTAATAAAATACTCTTAGATGTCTCTGAGGTAAATGTGAAAATGTAAGCACTCCTTTTAGTAAATCTGACCAAAATATGAGAATCACGTTCCGTAGGCGTAGAAGAAAAATGAGCTGAATTCAGAAACCCTGTTTCTGAGAAAAGTCTCATTTTTTCCTCCTCAATAAAAATTTTAGTATGTACTTCAGTTGAAATTGGCATTTCAGTGCAAGTTTCAGACTTGGAGGGTTTTCTGTATAAAGAAAGCAGAACTTTTTGGTGGGTATGTAATGTAGTTTTTAAAAAAAATGGACTTGGGTGATTTTCCTTGTACGGCGAAGATTTATCTCTTTTATTTGTACATTGTGAGAAACAAGTGGATCAATTTAAGGTGCATGAGTCGATTCCTGAACAAATTATTGTTACAAACAATGTACAAATACTAATCTTTTTTCCCCATCCGAAAAAATAGCATTAGTTCGGAATAAATTTCGTCGCAACTTATGATAAATATTTAAATGCAATTGCAATTTTAGTTAAATGATATTTATTGATGTATTACAGTAACATAATTTAAAATATAAAACCATCTTTCTCTTCCCATACATAGTCATCTATAAAGCAGTCATATTTAAGAACAGTCTCACTTTCAATTGAATTCTCTTTATCGCAAACAATAACAGAAAAATTCGTAAACATTTGCTGTATTTTCGAGCGCAACTGTGTGTGAATACATACCTCTCTTACCAATCACTCCCCGTCACATTTCAAACCGTTTGGAACTTGTATTAAAACTCCAAGCGATTGTTATTATATTGCTGTTGATGGTACACATTAACATAATTTAAAATATAAATCCATCTTTCTTTTCCATACACAGTCATCTATCAGAGAAATGAAAAATATTCTCTTATGTTGCGACAAAAAAGGGTCGAATTTCTTAATCGCCGTTTGGTAACAGATCGCAATTTTGGTTTATTTACATCGGTGAAAACACTGAGTTAACTTTTTTTTGAGTCTGATAGTTTGAACAAAATAAGTTTAAGTCTTGCAGTTTTGATTAGGCAAATGAATGAATGTCTTCTTAATATCCCCTTTTTAGTTAAATCCCCTAATAGTCTAAAAGGTTGAGGAATGGGCTATTTCATCTTTAGATTACTCACATTTTCCGAGTTTTAAAACACAAAATTGAGAAAAATGTATTTTTTTTTCTTGACTAAATTGTAACTGAAGTGAGTCTGCATACATGTGGAGAAGCTTCCTGATCAACATATGTGAACTTATTAACTTATTAATATTCAAAAGCTAAAAATAAATTATTATTATAATTTCAATTTTGTATAGTTAATTTGAGCATGTTTCAAGCCACTTTTCTCTTTACGGTCCTTTTGTAGTTAAAGGTTGTAAAATGAGTTATATCATCTCTTATCAACTCAAATAATCTGAGGTCTAACTCATATATAATTGCCCAGAGCGAAAAGTTATATCTTTCTTGGCAAATAATTATTAGAACTGCCCAGAGCGAAAAGTTATATCTTTCTTGGCAAATAATTATTAGAATGAGTGTAAATGCGTGGGGGGGAAGCTTTTCTCAACAACATATCATTAAAAATAGGGCATGTTGAAAATTTTGTTGAAATGACGTTAGGATAATTAAAACTGTTGAGAAATTGTCAATTTTGTATGGAAAGCAGTTTTAAATGACTGATTTCTGAATGATGCAAAATATTTTGATTTTTAAACATCTTAGAATTATATAGTATATTATCATTGAAATTTCTTTCTAGCATTTACATATATATCTCTGTGTTACCAGAAGATTTTAATTTTCGTACTTGATAAAAAATTAAATTTATTAGTTAATGCAATTTCAGATAATTTAGATTTACTATCAGTAATTAATGTATTTATAATTTCCTATTACTAGCAGAAATGCATAACTGTCTGGCGAGCGAGCGAAGCGAACTGGGATAAAGTAGTGATCCCAAAAGAACAAAACGTGATTTTGGGTAGCGGAGCAGGCAGATGGTGTAACCACCGAGTATTATTAAAAACAATTACAGAAAGTTAAATAAATTTTTATTCGTAGTATTTTGTGAGGAGGAGGGTATGTAAATACATACCTCTCTTATCAATAACTCTTGATTACAGGATATCTTACCATTTGGATTTTGCATAAAACTTTCAGAACATTACAATCATTTTGAATAAAAAGATAAAGAATAAATTCCTGCGCTTGAAGATATATTAAAGAAAGGAAACTCTGAGAAAACATTTTTTTGCCTTCTTGAATGAATTTAATCGAAACCGTTTTGAATATGTCGTCTTGTTAGTGTTCCTGTAATTAAGATTCTTTGTTTTAAGCATTTTCAATTTTTTAGTATTTAATTTTTTATCCGTTATTTGTTAATTTATAATTCCTTCTTATACATATTAGTGAAACTTGAAATAATTCATTTTCAAATTTTTCTAGTTATCCCCACTCATACGATAAAAAAATTAATTTAAGTAATCTATTAATTGTTAATTAAATTCTGAAAATTTTAAAATAATGTATTATTAATGAAATCACACAAGTGTGCAAAATTTAAAAAAAAATGGAGCACATCAGACAGTGTAACTGATTAAAAATTATAACTATGAAAACATGAAACAAGACAAGTCAAAGGAAACCTGAAAGAAGAAAGTCAGTTTACTGAGTATCAGGAACTTCTTAATAATAATTGCGTGTTTCTAATTTATAATTTTTTTACAGTAATATAAGATTAGTTTAAAATCATGCATTTTAGTAAATATAGCTAAGTATTATGAAAATTAGAGTTGTTATGCAAAAAAGAAAAAAATCTCCATCTTATAGAATTCGTGCTTAAATCCTGCAAACTTTATCTGAAGCGTATAGTTTCATTTTCTAAATTCAACCGCGACATTCCATAGTACACCAAACTAATAATAATGTAATAATTAATTTTCGAAAATTGTTTCAGAGTTTAAGCGAAATAATAATATATAAAGATAATAACATTCTCAAAGTGAAGCAGGAATGAGTCCTCAGAGAAGTTTATAAAAACAACTGTTCAAAATAAATTTAAAATATCTGCATATAAGAGGGAAAAGCAAAAATTAACATAGAGAAAGTAAAGAAACCAGTAAATTGAAAATACATACCAGTCAGAGAAACAAAAATACTTTTCTCACATGACCTAGCTATTTGTTGCTTTGGTCCCTTTTACTACAGTTATCCAGAATCGCAGGAGTTTTCTTTTCTTTTTTTTCACGATTATCTCTCGATGTCAGAAGCTACTGTACTGGCAAGAGAGCCTTACGGACCAAAAAACACTAAGGAAAACACACGAATATCGAATGTGTTAACTTAAAAATGTCGGCGCCATACCTCAGTGATTCTCAGAAAGTCACGTGAATTGCACAAATTATTTTCATTCGTGAGACAAAAGTGTTCGAAGAAACCGTATAGATTTTTTTTCTTTTTTCTGATTACATAAACCATTTTCATCAGCCTAAAATTGCCTGTTTCTTCCACTGCAGTAAGACTGGAATCAAAGGAAACATGAAAAAATACAGCACAGTTGCATACAGTGCACAGAAAGAAATAATTCATCCTCTACGAAAAATTCAAGTCTAAATTTAGCAAAAATATTAATTTTGACATACTGAGAAAATGCTGGCAATATTCGTGAGGATGTAAAATAATGTCTATACGTCTTAAATTTTTCAAGACTTGAAAAAAATAACTCAAAATTTTTTTAATGATCTGAGAAAGGTTTTTCGTAACTTATTATAACTTATTTTTAACTAATTATATATTAATTGAAATATCTCTTAAGAATTATAAACCAAACTCCATAACATCTTACAGAAGAATGAATAAACTGGAAAGAGAGACTTCAAAGAGAAATGAAAAGATGAGAGTATTTAATTTTGCAGTCGTTTACGTCTTCGGAATTTTATATTTAAACATTGGTAAACTGCATTAAGAGTTCCTGGCTGTGAAACTATGTGTTTTTTTATCATGTCTTTAATAACCGAAAACTTCAGCAAAACCTAAATCTTTTTTTAGCGAAAAAAATCTTGAAAAGCTACACATTTAGGCTCACGCCAGAACAGTTATTTCATTAAGCGTGTCCACAAAATGTGTGAAATAAAACCTCCATTGCAGTCTTATTACACGTGTCTTCTATTCAGAATGTTTATTATTATTATTATTACGTACTCTTTCGTTGTCTAACAATGTGAAATTAAAACATCAATCCGTTTGAAGCACGTTAAAGATTTCATTAAAAAATATTTATTGATGTATCATACGTTTTCATAAAAATCGGCATTCACAAAAATAACCAGCGATATTTGGAAGAACCGTTGGTGATGAGATATGTAGTAAATTTGAACAAAATATTTCTATTTGCTGAGAAATATGTGCTACTTTTTCTAATGATTACGTATAACATAAATTTACTGACTTTCACCATTGTGCGTTCAACACTTCAAATTTGAAATTCTATTTCCTTTCTGAAACAATAAGAAGATATTCGAATTTTAAGTTTTCTTTGTTATGTAATTTTGTTTAAAGTACCAGTTTATTTTTTAAAGATATTTATATATATAAATTTTAAATGAGAAACTTACGGTGCACTTGTAACATCCTTAGCAGCTAATTAAAAAACCGTGTCTCTTCGGAGATTGTGGTTTGAGAGAATAAATATTGCTTAGTCTCAACATCTAGTGTGGGAGCCTCTCGCCTGAGAGCAGAATTTTTTGAGATGGTATTCTAATCATGGTCTATCTATATAATTGTTCGCAACTATGATATCTTGCGTAATTCAGTCACTTCTGGAAGTTATTTAGAGATTATTACTACACACGGAATAATGTTAAAATTCTCGCATCGCCCCCAACAGGGAGCATTGATGTTAATCTACTATTAACCCAACTTTCTCGTCTCTAGATCATAATTATAAGTACTTGGGACTGTCTAGGTTTGCATGCATCAGTGATAGGGCTCTTTAGTGAGCGAAAGGACTGTATAGTCCAAATTCTGTAAAATATAACTTTAATTTTTGATTCTAAGCAATAAGAATACGTACTGAATTTAATTTAATTTTAGTTTTAGCCTTAAGTAAAAGCTATAAACTAGTGTAATAATTTGCTTAAAATGCCTCAAGCACACCTCATTTCAACACCCATTTATTGTCATAGCCGTTTATCCTTTTATTCTAATATTATGAAAAAATTACTCAATTTTCTTATGGTTATTTCCAATGAAAGGGATACACTCAGGTGACAATTAGCATTCGGAGACTGTCGGATATTCGCCCAGTTACCCTAATTATGGCAGGTATGGCTAGTCGTGGAAGTAGAAATTGTTACATTCGGATGGTGGCCGTTTCTGTTGCGTAGATGATTGTTAACATATTGTAACTTAAGTAGTGCTTGTCTTTATTTCCTTAAAATAATTAAATTTCTAAAGTTTCTATTTTTTTCCGAAATTGCCTTTTTATATGTCGAAATGTCTTTACTTCCGGAATCATATGATTATGTATTTCATTAAAGAAATAATTAAATACTTTTGCAAAATATCCCATTTTTGTCATTAAGGTATATATAGATGATGCGCTTGTTTCTTATGGACAGCATTTAAAAATGATTTGCTTAACACCTGCATATTGAATCGATATGGGATTTGGCAGCAGTCGCCACATAGGATTTTCTGCTGCGAGAGATTTCATTTCCTGCTTCAAAGGGGACAGAGTTTACATTTCACTCAGTCATATAGTTCAGATACTTAAAATGCTATCGAAATCATATAGAAGTGTTTGTGTGGTTGTTGTCGGTAGATGACGTCAATTCATCTATTTAATTTTTCAATAACTTTTCTTTCTCGTTTAAAATGCATGTTTCGTTCATTGTAAATGTATAAGGCCTAAACACCAATAATTAGAAAATATAATTAATCAGAACTTACTCATAATTGTCTTGATGGATCTGCCAAAGACCCCTCCTGTACCTTTGCCTTTCTGACCCCATGTTCTATTGCGAATATTATATGTTTCTGTATGCCTGACCTACCTTTACAGGTATGTTTGGGTATACTCATATAACATTCTGTATATATACACAACTTGAAATTGATTACTAGCAGGCGAAGAAGAAAATTATTTGTGGTCAACCTCTTTTCACAGAATGCCGAAAATGATTTTAAACTTTCCTCAATAATTTTATTGGCTGTGAGGAATATACATTTTCTTAAAAATAGCAAACATATCCAGAGAAGATATAAATATTATCTTAAAAAGTCATAAAATTTTACATGCATTTTTTCCTTATAGCGTACAGAGCTTTTAAGGGGACTTTACAGCCAAAATTCAACAAATTTGATAAAACTTTTTAAATTTTGCAGTAGATAGATGTAAACTGTGCAGAAACTTAAATTTCTAAAATAATTTTGGTTTCAAAAGCTGAAAACTAAAAATTTTAATTTTTTTTAAACAAAATTAAGCCTTTATTTAAAATGCTTCTTCTCAATCAATTTTTATTATTTTTTACCAAATCTTTTTGAAAGCGCCCTCTCAATGTACTTAACAGAAACAGGGATCAGATTTCTCATACCATATTAATGTCTGTGAAAACAAATTTGATCAAAATTTTGGAAAATTTCAGAATTTTTGAATTTGTACATTTTTAAAAACATTTCTAATCAAAATTTTAGAAATTCATCCCTAATTCAATTAAGCATGCATTTTTGAGTGAAATTAAAAAAATTCAAGTAAACAGAATAAAATGGGTTTGACTTTTAGTATTTTGTAGCAGACACAATTTTGGAAAAAAGTAAACTGAGAAAAACAGCTTTAAAGATTTCAACACTGTATTGAAAACAACTTATATCAAGCTAGTTTTTTCAGAGGAATATCCTGACATATGTAAGTTCTAAGGAATCAATTTTATTAATACATATTATTACCATAATTTTTAATGACCATCATCATATATAGGGATAATTAGAAAAAGTTTCTAAGAAATTAGAAAAATTTCACTTTTCCAAATTTTATTAGTCAAAATATTTAATAAATTATCTGCAGTCCTATTTATCAAATATCTATTATTACACAGCAAAACTTTTAAAGAATTTTATTGACAGTGAGACATTCGAGCAGAAAGAGAAGCGAAAGCATTGATGATAATAATGATTCAAATGTGCTTAATAAATAATAAGAAGGGAAAGCAGTGAAAGAGTACCCAAACAAAGAATAAACCATTTACGGTTTGAAACAACTGTCTTGCTTTGCTTTCATTAAAAAAATAGGTGGTTTTGCAACATGCATATAGAATATGCATGATTTAAGCATTGGAAGTGGGCTTGGCACTTAAAAACGTGTTACACAAAATAACTTCATATGTCAGTAAATATTTCTCTGATAGTTTTGAAATTTTCATATTAATAAGTTACAGGTTCAAGAATCATTTTCCACTCAAAATTGGAAAATCCGATTTTCCGAAATTCTTAGGGTGCCAAGCCTAAGTCTCCTAAACCAAAATATAAGATTGGAAAATACGAAGAACTCAGGCAATACACCGGCGAAGCATTATATTAAAATTGAATGCTTTCAATAGTCAATGAAATATAAGAATTTCAAATAACTAAGTTTTAACTGCGCAAGTGCAAAACATACTATAATTTGTTCATAATTTCGAAGCAACATATATATGGCAGCTTATATAAATTTTCTAGTGGAATTCGTTAAAACTTGGGAAGACATCGTAATTGAATTGAGCTGAATTTCATTTGATGTCTAAAGGAAGCTAAATGCCGCGTGATTTTCCACAAATTGATATCTTTTAAATTGGAATTTTCGCATTGGTTTTTAGCATATTTCTAACCTTTATAGAACCTAACTATTCGAAGGATTGCGGACAAAACTATGCAAATATATCATCACACTCATATTGCGTTAAAACAGTTTGAAGAGTCAGATGATTTCATATTGAACTCTATAATGTCTTATAGAACAATTCTTTTCTCTTGATATTCGTTATGTACAATTGAAGGAGGAACTAATAATTAATTATAATCCGAATGCAGGATTATATTCGATGTTATGAGCATGTGACCTAGAGAATTGTCAAGTCATTTTAGATTCAAATATTACAAATTAAGAATTCTGACACTCCATTTAGGATTGCAATTTTAATGTTATAATTTTTGTCATATTGGTGCAATTTACTTTTGTAACTAGTATTTATTACTACTGTCAACTTTCATGTTACAAAGTCGTGTTTCAGAATGTTCAGAAAAGTGTTGTCTTTCTTCAAAAATCATTGAGACGTAGATCTTGTGGAGTCGGCATTTTAACATATAGAAAAAGCGAAAATAAGCACGAAGCTTCTACAATTAGACTAAACACGCTGCAAACATTATGGCGGCAGACTCGAATAGGGAATGTATTGGAATGAAATGTCAAGAGCGGACAAATACAGTTGTTCACGCTCGTGAAAATACAGGATGGTCATAAATTATTCAATCCATTTCAAAAATTAATGAAAAAACTAATGACATTACAACTACTGTTTCATTTTAATGAGAAAGTAAATAAAAAAGTTTTTTCCAATAAGTGGCGTACCATTACGGCGTTTAAAATTTCCGACAGAGAGAGATTTCATACTCAATGGCTACCGATCAGCAAAAGCCAATGCGAGTTTTCTGGATTCCTTTTTTAAATTTTCTTAAATACCTCGAAAATATTGTTTTTTCAAGCTATATGTGAATTAACAAATTCAAGAGCCTAACATTCAACACAAATGCATGCTCTTTTTTCCTTCTGTATCTAAATCTTTCGCATGTAAAGACTCTCAAAAATGGGAGATGACATGAAAAAAAAACTTTTTCAAATGTGCTCTCATCATCAAAAAAATTAGTTGTATCATTATAAAAAAGTTTTAAATTAATTTTTGAAATGGGTCTAATAATTTATAACCATATTAGTTTATAGTAAGATCTCTTCAAAGCATTATGACTGCAAGTAAACGCATTCCCAATATGAACATTCATCAATTGTAAAATTGGCAGTAATTCTTGAGTAATTCCCATATAATGCTTGTTTGAAAGACAGACAATTTTCTTACAGAATAATTTAGCAAGTATTCTTTAAACAGATTAATCTCCAATAGAACTTTATATTCGTTAGTTACAATTAAATGAATGGTCCGAATGCAGATTTATACCCAATGCTATTCGCATGTGATCTTGAAAATTGCTGAGTCATATTAGATTAAAATATTTCAAATTAATATTTCTTATACTCCATTTAGGATGATATTTTAATGTTCTAATTTTTGTTAAATTTGTGCAATTTACTTTTGTGTTTGGGAATGAATGAAAATTGTGTTTCTTCAAAAACCTTTGAGACAAAGATCTTGTGGACGGGACATTTATTAACATACAGAAAAAACGAAAAGAAGTACGAACACAGCATTTACAATTAGACTACGCACGCTGCAAACATTATGGCGGCAGACTCGAAGAGGGAATGTTTTAGAATGAAGCGAAAAGAGGGGACACACACTGTTGTTCATGCTCCTTAAAATATAGTACCCTCGTTTCAAGACAAAGCTGTAATGTAACGCATGAACATTCATCTATTGAATAAAGCCAATAATTCTTGAGTATCGCCCATTTTATGCTTATTTGAAAGATTGACAATTTTCTTACAAAATATTTTAGTAAGTATTCCTGAAACAGATTTTCCTGAGAATCATTCACCTCCATAAATGATTTTCCACTGATAAACACCAAGTGATGTATTACGACAAACATTTAAAAGCGTATTGACTTGTTAATATAAGATGTACCACTATTTTATTAGAAAACGTGTTTATATAAAATTTTAAATCCTTCTGTAATCTATACGGTTTTATTAGTGGGTTACCGTTTCTTTAGTATAAACCACGGATTCTTATTTTCGGGCTGGTGAATGAAAATTAAAACTGCATCTACAGAGGAAGAGTACCAGTTTCCTCACTCGGGAGTTTGGTTAACTATCGCAGCGCCATCTAAACGTTTTTGAGAGAACTACATACCATAACACGACACCACATTTTATATGGAAAGAAAAACGACTGCATATTGTGTTGCCGGTATAATTCTTATTTTTTTAATCCTTGTTAAATTTCCCATATTATTTATTTTAATCTTTTTTCAGAAAGAGGCCCAATAAAACTTTATTGAAAAATCAATATTAGTGACTATTATAATTTTTTCTACGTATGGAACTACTTTCCTATTCAAGATTCCAGGAGATGAGAACGGTAAGTTTAAAATTGCTTTCAAAATTTTTATGAGAGGTTATTTATGTAACTGAAAAATTTCAAAAAGATTTAAAATACTTATGTTCCCTTTTATAAAATAAATAAATTTTATTTTATTTTTGTGCAATTGCTGAAGCATATGAAAATGGCTGCTACATGGAAAAACTTCACACAAATATGCATGAGTTCTTTAAGATTTTTGCAGTGCTGATTTTATAGCTACGTAATATGACTTGGTAATTAAAATAATTTTAAAAGATATTAATGGAACATTTGCTCATTCGTCTCAGAAAAACTTATTATTATAATTATTGCTATGACGTATTGTGAACTGTCAAAGTAATTAGCAAGTTAAAATTCTTTTATCGGTAATTTAATCTTGAAATATAGCTGAAAATTATAAATAATACATTTATAATTAAATTGTAGATATTAAAGGATAACATTTTGTAGCATTTGTAACTTATTTTGATTTTGAGGAATATGTTTTGGTTGTGTTTTTTATACTATGAAAATTGTTGTTATTATTTGTGCTCTAAGTTGAGATGTATATTTAATATGTGTAGTTATATCCGAAGCAAGAGTTTCACAAATGCGTTCTGTGAAATACAATAAAATTAAATGATTAAATATCTCCAGATGTAGGAAATTTATTTAATAAGCATGTTAGGTAATACTAGTTTAGTATAGTTATCAAAATATTTTAATCTGTTTTAATTAAGTTTCGTATAAGAAAATTAATTGTTAATGGCTGAAGGTGAATATTTCATTCATAATATTTATGTATTACAATGAAGTGGTGTCTCTAATAAAAATAAATTGGTGTGTATTTGTTTTACATAAATGGAATCTATAAAAATTTGCTTTTTCAGGACATCTGCCAATATGTGAGCAGTTTCATCTTCAGGATGGCTGGTCATAGGAAATGCATCCACGATTTATAGAAATTTGTCTAAAAATTATAAAATAATTTATGTTTAGATGAACTTACACCATATGATCCTGTTGACCGTATCTGAAATAAATGCTTTAATACTGAAGCAGTTTTCTAGTTAATTTGACGAAATAAATTTTGAACTTTTCTCTGTATCTTACAATGACTCAGTTTCTAAGTTATCGTTACTTTCTTTATGCTTAAAATATTTTCTTTTAAAAAATTCTCTTGTTCTTTTATTCTTCTTTAAAAGGCTATAATCTTTAAAAAATGCCAAATTGATGATGTATATATCTTAGCCAACTTTAGTTCCTTTTAGAAAAAAGGAATTATTTCGTTTTATAAGCTCTGGTGACTGTGAAGAAAATTTTTTATCTTATATTTGATGTTATTTTAGTGATGTAATTCTTATCTCATGATTGCATTCATAAAATGTAAAATGTCCCTTATAAATGATTCTTAAAATTTAGGAAATCTTAAGTTTCTAAAAATATTTTTTAAAGATTATGGTATTAGGAAACATAAATGAAATGGCCAACACAATATATTATTTAAATTTGTCAATTTGCATGAAAGTTATGGGATTTTGTATAATTTTAATTTATTTTTTATGAAGAGTCAAAATTTAAGTCAATTATTAAACTCAAAAATTCATTGTTTCAAGCAAATTGACTATAGATTTTATTAATAGAGAGTGACGAA
The DNA here is from genome assembly GCA_013235015.1 of Araneus ventricosus. NCBI lineage: Eukaryota > Metazoa > Arthropoda > Arachnida > Araneae > Araneidae > Araneus > Araneus ventricosus. Next base: position 20,793 of record BGPR01003612.1, read on the forward strand.
AAGCATCAGATCACCAACGAATCAGCGGATTCAAACTGTCGTCAATTGTTGTTATTCTGTTTTCATTTTCTGATGAACTTGTAACTTCTCAATGTAACGTTGTATTTGTGTTGTAATTGTCTTTTATGTGTGACATCCTTGCCTTTTCAGTACATATTTATTAATTCTGCCAAGACACAACATCGGGCAGATATCAGCACTGCATTAATATTTGATTTCTTCCGTTACAGAGATTAACGGTACATAGATCATGAAGTCTCAACATATATAAGCTCCTCATGCTCTGAAAGAAATACTAGCCTTCACTATTCTCGATTATGATGTTTCTTTGCTTAATGCATGAGCTAAAGTCTATTGTATGATTGTAAATAACATTGAGTAATGAACATGATTAATGAGAATTTCAAAACTTATTTCCATAACGGTTTAGATGAAGGTACTAGCAAAACATTTGTTTTCCGTATTCATAAAATACATATTACATTTTCTTGTTTAGCAATCTGTGTGTCATTTGTAAACGGACGTCTTTTAGAATAATTATGGTTTCATCAAATCATAAATATGCAAGTGAAAAAATCATTATTTTCCATTCTATTTTTTAGATATATGGGGTTTCACAGTGATATGACATTTAAGAATCCAAAGATAACTATATTTTAACAGGTGTAATTAAGAAAATGAAACAATAATTATTTTAAGTTAAAGTAAGGGCAAATTCATCGTGTTTTGTGAGTTTTTACAGTGTTAGTTTTTTGTGTGTAATAATTGGCTCATCTTCTGAAAATATATTTTTATGGAATGTAGCCAACATATTCCAGTCTTTCCATATTTGAAACTGTATGTCTTCTGAATTTAAATTTTACAAGACTAGAAAAAGGTTTCGGAGAAATGCCTCTTTCAGGGTGTCTTGGTTGTCATATTAACACTAGAGTAGTTATCATGTCTAATAAAAAGATTTTGAATTTTTATAATAGGGATTTTTTTCATCACAAATCAAAGTATGAAAATTGATAATGGTCACTAAAACTTAAATTAATAGAAAAAATATTTTTTAACTTCTCAGAAAACAACGCAAAGATAAAATGCTCTTAACACATATTTTTCTCAGATGAACCCCAGAAAATGTAAAAATAAAAATATATGTGAGCGAAGGGGAACCTGAATCATGAGATAAAAAAATAATTGACAGAACTACTATTCCAAAACTATGAGAGTTTACTTCTATTTTCAAATACCTCATCTGACGGAATTCTCCCGCTACCGGAATTTCGTTTTACTACGAAACTAAACTTTTTACTTATCTTTTCATATCTATTATTATCACTCTATATATCTAAAGAATTGTTATTTATATTTGAGAGGAATTATAGCAAGGTCATATTTTAATGTTTAAAAAAAATTTCATTTTTATAATTTTAAAGCTAATTAAGAAGGAATTTAAGAAATTTAAAGCGATTTCTAATTTCGGCTTCATCTGAACTTTTATTAGTGAGATTAAGGGATCCTGCTGCCGTCTGGTGAACAGAAAATTAGTTAGTGTTTAAAGGGCTTTTAGAACAAAGGCTGTTAAGTAAAAGAAAATTTGCTGCTTAAAAAAAATTTCAACATGTTGATTCAGTGCGAAACCAACGCATGCCAAAGACTTAAATCTTTACTGGGAAACAGTCAATTGCGACATATCTTATTCACAAATAAAATTAAACTTGAGCATTAACCATAAAGATAAACAAATAATTTTTTAAATGAAATTTTTTTATTAATATATATTTGTTTCACAGTCCGGGGGTCAAGCTTGTTGTGAACTTTTCAGGGACCTCTTAGCTATTCGCATGTGACCAGACATCTAAAACAATCACTAGAAAAGCCCGTCGTTCATGTTCCTGCCCTCATCTAGGTATTAAGAATTTTTTTGATTATATACTTTGTTCCTTGTTCTTAAAATTAAATCTGATTACTTATTCACTTTTATTTAGCTTGATTTTATTTATATTTGTGAGGAAAGAGTTTTGAAATACATCTTTAACTCATTTCCTGGTATTTTGAAATTTGTTCGATTAATGTGCTCTCGAAGATCAATAATGCGAGTAATGCGTAATTGTATTAGTATTTTTAGAACTTAAAAATTAGTTAATCGCTTGATTTCTTTCACTTTTAATCTGTATCAGTTGCGCCGGAGATTAGGAAATTCTTGAAAAAATTCATTTAAAGAAGCTATGATATTTATAAATATGAATCGTAAATTAAAGAATAAAAAGACGAAAACAATTTTTAATTTTTTACATTTAAAGACAGTTTTTATTAAATTTTAAATTTATTTCCCACACCTATATACATTACAAAAGTGGTACTCTAACCTTTTCATGCATTATTTAGATTGCCGTGGGTTAAAAGGTTGCAGTGGATATACCACTCCAATGACTACAGCTGCCCCATCGTATGTAATGTTGCCAATCTACCGATTTGCTAGAGTCTTCAAGGGAAATAAAATTCCGTTTGCTCTCTCGAAATACCTTAGAAATTATGTGCTTGTTGCATGAAACTATTTGCTGTTTCGTTTATTGAGTTTAGAGAATACTCAGGACACTTGTTTCTTTTGTTCTTCATTTCTCTTCTCTCCTCCTACACACATCCTGGCAATCCGCATTATTTTAAGGATCGGATCACAACTGCATACGAGACTTTAGATAAAGTTGTAAGTGCGACTATTTTTGAAAGATGCTGATTTTTTGAAAGCTGTGTTTTCGAATAGAGATAATAATGCTTTTCTAAAATCATACGAAGACTGGCAATTAATGAAAGCGCCCTCTACAATTTGAGACGGTATTCTGTAGGTATACTTTATCGTGTTTCGAACTATGTTTCATACGAGTACATCCGTGTTTCAAAAATTATGTAGAAACTGAATGCAGATATTCAAATGGTATGTGGCGGCGCTAGCGTCAAGCCTCTCATTTATTATTGAAATGTAAAATGTATCTTTTGTATCTGGCAACATTGTTATTATTCCAGATTGTATCCGCACGATGCGATGTTGTTCGCATAAGCTTTCGTCATGCAAATAAGTAGTGTAAATAATGTAAATTAAATGTATATAATTTAAATCATCGTTTTATTGCAACCATACATCCAGCACACTATCTAAACGCCAAATTGGTGACCTCGGAGTTGAATATTAATCTTCTGAGAACGAGTAAGTAATGAAAGAACCCAGTGATTCATCGGACGGTGAGGCCATTTTGCATTCCGAAGTTTCTCGTATTGCCGTGAAAGTGCCTCTGTTTCGGAGAGAAAACCCGGCAATATGGTTTTCGCAATTGGAATCTCAATTTATCACCAGTGGGATTCTGTAGGAATCTACAAAGTATCACACTGTCGTCGTTTCGGTCGAAACCGAAATAAATTCTTTCGCAGGTTAGTGATATTATTACTTCTCCTCCAAATGATGATATGTACAAAACGTTAAAGAAACGTTTGATTAATATTTTCTCTGATTCTGAGGAGCGTCGACTTAAAAAATTGTTGCAAGATGTAGAATTGGGTTATAACCCTTTATAGTTCTCTGGTATAAATAGTTACCACCTACGAAAGATTTTTTCTCATGTCTCGAAACATTATTGTTAAATGATAAATAGTTTAATTGGATGCTTAACATTCCATTGAGCTAAAATAATAACCTAGATAAACATTAATTTTATAGTTTAATCGTAATTAAATTCAAAAGTGGTAAGTATGCTTACCAATGCCCGTTCACGGCTTGAGTGCTTTCATAAGGAAATCATGTTATAGCATATGTCATTAAATTTCAACTCACGGTAATTTTTCAGAAGCAAAACGAAGTCGTATTTTGTTCTTTATATCTAACACATTCTTATATTTAAATATCAGCATTTGTTACTGAATTTATTTAATTTAAATTCAACTTTCATTTTTAAAATTCAACAAAAACTGTTGATGCAGGAGAAGTTTCTATAAATTCGAGATCTTCCTGTTAATGATCTTATGCATATTTTGATTTAAATTTTGGTGTGTTCATTATTTAAATTCCCTAGTTTATGAATTTTTAGTTTCTTTATCAGCACAAAATGTGGTTAAGATATTATTAGTAAAATTGTGTTAGGTTGCAACAGTTTTATTTTTATGCAATGTAGCGCTCCTCCTAGCCGTCCCATCAGATGCAAAATGAACTTCAAAATTTAATTTAATTAATTATTTAATTTCAATTCCAATAAATTACATAGGTTTTTACTGACAAATTTACAGAAAGATGTTTTAAATTACCTAAATTAGGTGGTAAATATACTTACCAGTGAACATTCTAAGATATTTTTACCCTTAATGCTCAGTGGTAAGTATGCTTACCACTTTCAGTTTCCCCTGAATGATCTCTGGTAAGTATATTTACCACCCCCTATTTCATAAATTATTTGTTAAATCAGCAAACGTGTGATGTTTTTGTATTTACAACATCAGTTTAAAATAATATAACCCCCAAAAAATTATTTCGAGATGCCCCGGAGTTATGTCCTATAAAGGGATAAACGCCCGTCTATGTTCTTACGTCAGATGCAGGATTTGGCGGGAAACCGCATTGGCGATGAACTGCTTCGATCTTTATGGTTGCAGCGCTTGCCCACACAGATGCAAGCAATTTTAACTACTTCTAGTGATGATCTTAATAAATTATCAATCATGTGGCGGCGCTAGCGTCAAGCTACTCATTTATTATTGAAATGTAAAATGCGTCTTTTGTATCTGGCAACATTGTTATAATTCCAGATTGTATCCGCGCGATGCGATGTTGTTCGCATAAACTTTCGTCATGTAAATAAGTAGTGTAAATAATGTAAATTAAATGTATATAATTTAGATCATCATTTTATTGCAACCATACACCCAGCACTCTATTTAAACGCCAAATTGGTGACCTCGGAGTTGAATATTACTCTTCTGAGAACGCGTAAGTAATGACAGAACCCAGTGATTCATCGGACGGCAAGGCCATTTCGCATTCCGAAGTTTCTCGTATTGCTGTGAAAGTGCCTCCGTTTTGGAGAGAAAATCCGGCGATATGGTTTTCGCAATTGGAATCACAGTTTGCTACCAGTGGGATTGTGCAGGATTCTACAAAGTATCACACTGTCGTCGCTTCGGTCGAAACCGAAATTCTTTCGCAGGTTAGTGATATTATTACTTCTCCTCCAAATAATGATATGTGCAAAAAGTTAAAGGAACGTTTGATTAATATTTTCTCTGATTCTGAGGAGCGTCGACTTAGAAAATTGTTGCAAGATGTAGAATTGGGTGATAAACGCCCGTCTACGCTCTTACGTGAGATGCAGGATTTGGCGGGAAACCGCGTTGGCGATGAACTGCTTCGATCTTTATGGTTGCAACGCTTGCCCACACAGATGCAAACAATTTTAACTACTTCTAGTGATGATCTTAATAAATTATCTATCATGGCGGATAAAATTGCAGACGTAACGTCTGGTAGTGAAATATGCTCTAATCATGTGAAAACGAAAGTACCGGAAACGAGCACTCCTAATGACTGCATTTCAAATTTAAGAGTCCAAATAAGTGAACTTTCACTGAAAATTGATAAAATGTCGCAGTTTCGGAGATCCAGAAGCATGAGTCGGCGAAATAATTATCGCGCTCGTTCTGCTAGTCGTAAGGATCAGATGTGCTGGTACCACTTCCGTTTTCGCGAGAATGCTAAAAAGTGTGTTCCACCTTGTAGTTACAAGCAGGAAAACTAGAGGGCCAGACGTTGATGGCGGCCGACGTTAAAGGCCAGAATAATTGTCGTCTTGTAATTCACGATAGACCATCGGGTCTTAACTTCCTAGTGGATACAGGTGCTGATATTTCTGTAGTACCTCCTACATCCGCAGAACGCTGCAAACCAAAATCTTTGTTAAATTTGCTAGCAGCAAACGGCACAAAAATAAATACGTATGGAACTCGAAACCTGTCTCTTAATATTGGTTTAAGAAGAATTTTTCCTTGGTCTTTTATTATAGCTGATGTTTCTAGACCTATTTTAGGCGCTGATTTTTTAACACATTACGGGATAATTATCAATTTGAAATATAAATGTCTTAAAGATCAACAAACCACCCTAACTTCTACTGGCAAAATTTCTACCGATAATACCCCATCTATAACTGCTTTAAAGTTATCTTTAAATTTTAACGATTTAATTCGGGAATACAATGATATTTTTGATGATGTTGAGAGATCTCCTATTAAAATTCAATCTCATAATGTTACTCATGTAATTCAAGCAAAAGGTCCTCCTGTAGGTGCTAAGGTACGACGTTTAGCTCCCGATAAACTAATAGCAGCCAAACAGGAATTTCAAAATTTAATCCATAAAGGAATCTGTAGTCCTTCTACCAGTTGTTGGGCAAGTCCTTTAGTAATGGTAAAGAAATCTGATGGTTCGTGGAGGCCATGCGGAGACTACAGAGCTCTAAACGCGCAGACCATCCCAGATAAATATTCTATTAGGCATATCCATGATTTCACCTCATATTTGCACGGAAAAACTGTTTTCACAACCCTTGATCTCAAGCGTGCTTACCATCAAGTACCAATGCATGAAGAAGATAAACAAAAAACTGCTATAATAACCCCTTTTGGTTTATTTCAATTTAATTTCATGACTTTTGGTTTACGGAATGCTGCTCAAACAATGCAGCGCTTGATGGATAATGCACTTCAGGGGCTTGACTTTTGTTTTGTTTACATTGATGATCTTTTAATTGCTTCTTCCTCATTGGAGGAACATTTAGATCATTTGAAACAAGTTTTTGACCGACTACGAAAATTTGGTTTGGTTTTAAATCGCGATAAATGTGTTTTTGCTGTGGAGAATTTATCATTTCTTGGCCATAAGATAGATAAATATGGTATTACCCCATTACCCGAGAAAGTTGAAGCCATTTCAAATTTTCCCCGACCCAAAACAGTTCAAGATCTGAGACGATTTTTAGGCATGCTAAATTTTTTCCGTCGGTTTTTACCTCAAGCGGCTCAAAAACAATTACCTTTACAAAAAATGTTGGGGAAATGTAAAAAACGCGACAAAACTCCACTTAATTGGACTGACGAATCTGACCAAGCTTTTCAAAATTGTATTAAGGATCTTAAGGAAGCAACTCATCTGGCACATCCTGACTTCAAGGCAGCCATAATTCTAATGACGGATGCATCCGACAGAGCTATTGGTGGCTGTATACAGCAACGCGAAGGCGATTCCTGGAAACCATTAGGTTTTTTCTCCCGAAAACTCAGCACGGCAGAACAAAAGTACAGCGCATATGACCGGGAATTGCTAGCTATTTTTGCATCCATAAAATATTTTCGCTATTTGCTAGAAGGAACTAAATTTACTATTTTAACTGATCACAAGCCAATCACTTATGCTTTTTCACAAAAAATTGAGAAACTGTCGCCACGTCAAATAAATCATCTGAATTTCATTGCTCAGTTTACTGTGGATATTAAACATATTAGTGGAAAGGACAACGTGGTAGCCGATGCTCTTTCTCGCATCGAAAGTATTTCCACTTCCCCTCTGGCTTACGAAGATATTGCTCGTAGTCAACAAGACGACGAGGAGCTTGATCTTTTACTTAAGCAGCCTACTAGCTTGACTTTGCAAAAATTGCAAGTTCCAAATACAGATGTGATGCTATATTGTGATATTTCCACCCAGGTCATCCGTCCCTACATTCCAAAAACGCATAGATATCAAGTGTTTCGCAACCTACATGATCTTGCTCACCCTGGTGTGCGTGCCACAGTTAGGCTCATATGTAGCCGTTTTGTTTGGCCTAAGATGAAGCAAGACATTGTTAATTTTACAAGATCTTGCATAGCTTGTCAAAAATCGAAAATCTTTCGCCATGTGCACTCACCGCTCGCGGAGTTCAAAGTGCCAAACCAGCGATTCGTTCATATCAACATTGATCTTATAGGTCCTCTTCCATCATCACAAGGATACTCCTATTGCCTTACTGCCATTGACAGATTCTCCAGGTGGCCTGAGGCTATGCCACTTACTGATATTCGGGCGGAAACAGTGGCTCAAGCTCTGTACAGTGGTTGGATTTCCCGCTTCGGAGTCCCTCAGCGGATCTCCACGGACAGAGGTGCGCAATTTACGAGTGATGTATTTCACTCCCTGGCAAAAACCTTTGGAATACGTCTCTCACACACAGCCGCCTACCATCCACAGGCAAACGGCGCAATTGAGAGATGGCACCAAACCTTGAAAGCAGCCATCATGTGCCACACATCCGTTCATTGGGTGTCGGCATTGCCTGCTGTTCTGCTTGGTCTTCGCACCGTCTTCAAAGAAGATCTCCAGTGCTCCCCTGCTGAAATGGTATATGGCGAAAATCTTTGCCTACCAAGTCAATTTTTCGTCCAACAGCCACCACAGGTTGCAGACAATGGTTTCATAAAGAAACTAAAAACCCATATTCAGCAGTTGCGAGCAACGCCAACATCTAACCATTCTGCAAAACCTACTTTTGTATACAGAGATCTTAGTGTGTGTTCCCATGTCTTTCTGCGTGTGGATGCTGTTCAACCTTCCTTGTCACAACCTTATACAGGACCTTATAAAGTTCTGTCACGAACAAATAAAAATTTCATTATCCTCAAGGATAACAAAAAAGTGACTGTGACTATTGATAGACTTAAACCAGCTCATCTTTTGTTGGACAATGTTAACTCTTCTGAAAGTAAACTTGACTCTCCTGGAGTCGACACACTAGTATTTGGTATTAGCATAACATACCGATACATATTCTAGTATTAGCCCAAAATTGTTAGACATCCGCAATTTTGATGATAAATCCATATACTAGATTTTATCCATATAGTTTTTTGCTCTTTATAGTTTAGTGTCCCATATATACGAACGGAGGACAGACAGATTTCTTCTTAATGGATTTTTCAAAAACTTTTGATATAAATCTAGAGTATTTGTGAAAAGTCCGCATACGAAATTTAATCCATCTAACTTATAGCATTTTTGAATTATCGTGTAAACAGATAAACCGAAGATAGAAATAATTCCATAAATATCTTTTGCAGTCTCAAAGTTGTCCAAAATGTCAAGATTCGTCAGCATGTAAATGTCGAATTTTTTGAAGATTACAACACTTTCTCTTTGTGTACCTCGTATACGAGAAAACAACAGGAATATAATATCATAAAAATAATATCTAGTTGTGCAAAACGATTCCAATACGAATTAATGGATTTAATATATGTTATGACTGAGTTGGTCAAAGGAAGAATTTTCAAATTAGAAAAACATAATTCATAAAAATAATAATGCACATCTGTATCTAGCACTTTAAGAATTCTTATAATGGACTTACATGAACATTCGTAAAAAATTTAGTGAAATTACAATATGTGAAATTTTGTGCATAAAGATATTACTCAATAATGATGGTTGAAATTTTAAAGCAATAAAAAAATTCTTCAAGCAAATAAAGAAAGTTAAATTACAGATTTCAATACAGCTTTACGTAATTATCATATTGAAATAAGTTGTTAATCATCTTCGAAGAAAAATTTAAATCTTTTCTCCAAAAATAATGCGCACTCTTAATTATGTATCGACATGGCATCGACATTCTGAACCTAAATATGAAATGCGAACTTTTCTTCTGATATTGGTCTTTTGAAATTCATTTCTCAAATCATTAAGAATTCGCCGTATGAAGCAAGAAATCTTTAAATGTCGTTCTATTTCAACCATCTCAATACATTATTCTTTATTATCGTCCAAGGTACCTGTTCTTACAATCTATTTTAAGCCTTTTATTTTGATTCCTTGAAGCGCAAAAGGAGATTATTCTAAGCCAGAAACATTTCCTTTTACTTCCCTTCTCCCGCAACCCCAGTAATAAGAACTTAATTATTAGTTAGCTAACATCCCTGCATAGCATTCCCTCCATTTACGAAAAGGTTGAATTTCTGCCATTCTGACACTTTGTGATGAATTAAAATGCATGAAAGAGAGGAATTTGTGAAGAGATTATTTATTTGCTTTATCTTTATACCGTGAAATTGCCAATGTAATTCACTTGAAAAAATTGAGTAACAAGCTATTCCTAATTTTCTCCTTGGTGCTTTTTGGAACGGTTAATAGCTGTCATTCGAGGAATATATTCTCCAATTTAAGAACCGAAAGGAAGCTTTTGATTTGTTTGATTCTAAAAGTCCTATACATTGTTTTGAATCAGGAATCAACAGTGACGATAAAACCTTTACCGTCTACGGCTGAAAGCTCATAAATATATCATTCATTTATCTTTATTATTCAATTATCTTTTGACCTCATTGGCAGTTTCTGACATTTATGATCGAAATTTCAGCTGAAGTCTGACAAATAAAATACTTAACACAGAGCTCAATCAATCTAAGTTGGTCGATATAAATTACAACCATCTAAATTCTATCCAATTTATACTAGTTTAATTTGATTAAATTATTAGATGTATGTTAAGATCCAAGTTGTCCACCACTGAAACACACAAAGGAACTATTAGCTTGACAAAAATGCTGTATCAGATGATATAAATCATTCCTTTAGAATCCGAGTTTCATACCAATTAGAATAAAGTAGTTATATAAATACTATAAATTTTTCTTAGTCTCTCTTTACTAATGCTAATCTACTTGCAGCAGTGTATCTCAAATTGGTTTTTTCGAAATTACTAGGCTATAATTCCAAAAAATTCACGATATTCTCCCTTCAAAATGATTAACAATTAGTAATTATTAACCTCAGTTATCGGTGTGGGCGGTCACGAAAAAATTACTAGTAGTCATTAATTAAACCAACACTACAATTAGCTCGTCAGAATGCGGTTTTTAAGGTTATTTTTAATTATCAGGAATCAACTGTTAAGATGATCATTAATTTAAAATACATTTTATATTGAGGTAAAATGAATATTTTCCTTTACTGTGAAATTTATCATCAAATGTTCTTCAATGTAGTGTAAATAAAAAAAATTAACTGAAAATATATGAAGAAACTCGACAGTATTTTTAAGAAAGTAAATAGAAATTACTAATATACTTGAAATATGTTATAGTTTGCAATATAAACCACAAACTAGATAAAAAAAATCACAAATATTTTAATCTAAGGATGTCTAAATCAGTTTCAAAGTTATTTCCCCAAAAGAATTAATTACTTAATACAAAGCCAGATGTCATATTTAACTTTCCTACATTAACAGCAATATACTAACTCTTGACACTATCACAGAACAGTAAAAAGTGAAATATAACTCTAATCTAAAAACATCATCCATCCACCTTCAGCTCCTTTCATTCGGGCAACATTGACGCTGATTATTTCTACTACTCTCTCGCTCTTTTTTCTCCAACTTCTTAACATTAATTAAACTCTTGCATGTCATCAACATCCGCTCAATAACACTTTACGGAAAGCATGTGGCATTTCAGTTGTAAAATCCGCAATTCTGCACACAAACAAAAACACATGAAACGATGATTTCTAGATTAAATTATAACAGTTATCTAGAGATAGTGAGACCGATTCAGTTCAGTGGTAAATCAACGCTTTCACGACTAATGGAACACATACGTTCTAAACGATCTTTAAAATATACTTTTGGGATAGAGATGCTCCTTGGAACAGTGGAAGTATTACCAATCACTCCTGTCAAGTATTGAGAAGAAGTTTTCATTTCCAGAACATGTGTGATGTCTTTAACGTTGCGTTTCTTTCTCCATGCTCGATCAGCTTATTTGATAGGTAACTAATGTGTATGCTAAGGTTTCAGAAAATGCCCTTGCATTTTCTGTTGGCATGTCATGAGTGTAATTTGCAGAGTAACGCAGATACCAGGCAGTTTTAAAATACAAAAGAGCTTTAATGCAGTTTACTGTATAACAAATAAAGACATGCTGCTGTCTTGCAGCCCAAACACTCAATGACAGCCATCCATTCAGCTGACCACAGCTACGTCTACTCTCAGACTGACTGAACGAATCATTAAAAACACAAATGAACAATATATATAGATTGTAACAACCAATCAACTTAGACTAGTGCCGTAACTTCGGCTACGTCATGAAAATTAACCAACGAGATGTTTTCATTCAGTGACTGAACCAGTTCATTTGAATTCCAACATTTTCAATAAAATTGTGATTGATTTGTAAATATAAATAACATCATCCATCTATTTTTGAAAGAACTTTAAAATATACTTTTGGGATAGAGATAGAAGTATTGCCCATCACTCCTGTCATGTATTGAGAAGAACTTTTCTTTTGCAGGGCATAATATCTTTATAATAGGTTGTTGCATTGCGTTTCTTTCTTCATTTTCGATCAGCTTATTTGGTAGGTAACTAATGTGTATGCTTAGTTTTCAAACAGTATCGTGCATTTTCAATAACATATTTATTAATTTATAAATCTAAATTGCAAAATCTTTTACTTTCTTTACAAAACTATTCAATGAAAACTACTGGGAGGCGCATGCCTCAGTGATAACGACGGATGAGATATATATTTCCTGGTCCTAAGCTAGGGGATATTTTTTTCCTAAAAATAAAACACCTCTGTTTTGGCATTTTAGCTTACCCTACTCATTGTTCATGTCACTAAAATTGTTTTTGCGCAAAAAAAGCACTCGTCGCGAAAGATTTAATTCGCGCCAAAAACAGCGCATATGAAATTATTAAAAGGCTTAAGAGGAATCAATCCTGAATCTCAGCAAAAGAAATCTCGACATGAATAAAAACGCATAAACACCGCTAAAACAAAAATAAATTTAATAAAATAAGTTTAAAAGATATTTTCATCTGTGTTCAAAAAAAAGAAAATTTTTAAATTAAATTATATCATATTTTTAGCTTAAATTCTCAGTTCATTTTTATAAACAGACATATTTTATATATAGACAGTTGAAATCATTTTATCTCAAATTCACCATCAGATGGCCGCCGTGGTATAAAATTAATATTTAAAAAAGTTAATCGGGTAACAGATACTTCATTTATGAATATACTAAAATAATCATTTCTCATCGATTACACACAAGTGCAAAAAATTATATAACTGTTGCACATTAGAAAATGAGAGAGAATCTATTTCAAGATTTCATGCTTACAAACATGAAATATATTAAGTTAAAAAAAGAGGGTGTAAAACTTTTTTATTCAAAGTTCAAAACAATAAATTTCGTTCAACCAAACATTAATCTCCACTTTTTATTTAGTATGGAAAGCTGCGTTGAAGTTGTCTATCAAATTTTTAAATAAATGGTTTCAGCACACAATTTTCATACTTTTTTTCACAAAAAAAGCAAATAAATTTCAATATAACCTCAACGATATGAACTTTGCTTTTCAAGAAGAAATAAATTATGAAGTTCCTCATACAGAAAAAGTAGAGCTTACTAAAATGATTATGAAAACACTTAATCGATTAATTACATTCTCAAAATAAACATTAGTTTAAAAAAATTTTCCAACATGCTGTCATTTTCATTACATAAACTTTTGCAAACATTTTATGCAAAATAATTTCCTCAACCAACAGTGACATAAAATTGTTTGTAAATGAAAAGTGATATAAATTACTTAAGTTAAACAATTAATGGGTGTTTTTGAACGAAATACTTTTTTGGTCTCAGTAATCAGTGCGTAGTTAATAGAAACTAGGCTGTCGCAAATTTGAGCTTGCAGTAAACCATAAGTATTCCATTATTCACTTTTCAATCTTTTTTTGTTACCTTTAATTTTTTTTGGAAAAATTATTCAAGCTATTGCACAGTTTGAAATTGGATCTTATCCACAGTTTTGAAAGATATCTGGTCACTGGTGTTTTAATTCAAAACCGAGTAGTCAAATAAAGTCTAAGCCTGAATCTAAAAAAACACGTAGGGGTTGTAATCTATGTATTTTCAGCTCGAATAAATATCACAAGGGAAATATAAGTTTAAAACACAAATTCTTGTTATACATGGTTCCAGAACGCAAAATAATCCACGAAATCTATCCGAAAATAACAATGGAAATGCATTTAAAGGTCAAAACTCTGTCCACTATTAAAACAAATGATGATCACTTTTTTTATAAACGTCTATCTTTAAAACTTTAAGAGGGTTACATTGAGACTACAATGAGAAAGCAGTATTTATAGAGTTAAATGGAAACACACACACACACACATATGTTCAGAAGCAGATATTTATACGTTTCATTTTTCTAACAAAAATAATATATTAATAAATCAGCCCTAGAAAGTTATTTTCTATTTTTTTCCCATAAAATATTGATGAAAAACAATAAAAAATTAACATATCCTGGAAATATTTAATTAAAAAAAAGGAACATTGATATTGTTACTTGCACCTATGCGAGCTCTAATAGTATTTATATTATTTATTGTTCGATCATAAAGCATTAGTGCTACTTTTATAAACGAGATAAAAAGACAAAACTGCTGCCCTCTGGTTCTTGAAGATAGTAAAAAAAATGGAGTATATTCTCAGACTATTAAGAATTTAAGTACCTGGGACCAAAGGCAGCAAACTGGGGAGTCATGTGAGAGAAGCAAAAGACAAAAGTAAGTAAAAAGGAGAAACCACTAAAGTAAGAAAAGAAACATACAGTTTTGTCTTTTATTTTACTGCCCTTAACGCATCCTTCTTTCTTCGCAATTGTCTTTTCTACCTTTTATTCCCACTTGTGTGAGGATTTCTTACACTTATTCACACAGCAGTGATTCTCATAACTTTGTGCGATGTTTTTGTCTGGCGTCTCTTTTAAAAATGTGTATTTGGCTTCTTCGCCCTCTCTAGGAAACGCAAGCAAAGAAGATGGCTTGTTACTTTGTTTCACGCGAGTTGTCTCGGAGAAAGAGAACGATCTGATTCTGATACTAATTGCCTTCTTGAAGCAAAAAATTGATATGAATAAAAACGAATAGCTAAATATCAGTTTCTTCAATTTATAAATTCGTTTAACGGTGCTAACGCGGGAATCAATTAGCTATTTCCAGAAATTAATTCGTTAGTTTTATGCATTTAAAATGGTGAATTATGAAAATGTTAAATAATTTAAACTGAGCATGAAGCTTTCCTAATTCCTCTACTGATGATAAAACCGAATCTGTCTGTCTGTGCTTTCCTTGTCATGTCCATCCAACTTGTTCAATTGCTGTAAGGGCATCAGGCAAACGGGCATGAGGCGGCGTTCTGTCTGTCCGTCCCATATCCAATCATTCTTTAGTAACTGTAATGGTTAAACAAGGGTTATAGAGAAGACAGTAATACATTAACAAATTTATAAATTGATTAAATTAATTAAATAATAAAAATTCATAGTATTACATATAAAGGCGCAAATGCAGCTATTTATAATATAATACAGAAGCAAAAATTAGATAAACTAAACAAAAATTAAAATGAAACAAAAAGAAAGAAAAACGTAAAGACAAAAAAACAGCAAATTTAGACAAGAACAATGGCAATACATCTTTAATCGTACGAAAGCAACAGCCTCAAGTTATTGCATCAACAGAAGGTTGAAACGATAACATTTAAAACACATAAAAATATATAAAAATGAATTTCGAAAGTAAAAATTGTTCAAAAAGGAAGAAATGAATAAGGAATCGAATGGTGAACTTTATCGAAGACCACTCACCATAAAGATTCCAAATTTAGACAAGATTTTCTGTCAAGGGTAAGATTATAAATCAAAATTATACGTTAAAATAAAATTATAGTTATAGAGAAGAGTTTTGTCTGTCTATGTGTTAGAACTCTACAGGACAAACTATTGCACTTAGAGCTTCCACAGACGGCGAATATACAGCAGAACCTCGGGTATCCGAACTAATTGGGGCTGACCTTTGTTCGGATTCCGAGTAATTCAGATTATTCGGGAAATTCTTGAAAATACTCTTGATATACCAAATGCAGTAGAGTATTGACTCTGGGTACTCTGTGAAGGCGTTAGGCAAGAGCACGCGACTATTCGCACCCCAGATAGCAATTTTAGTTTGCAGCAAAGTTGCATCAATCTTTCTCTGTAAATCTGCAAGCTTGCAACAAATTTGACATGACAAGAGAGCAAGCTTGAAAAAAGTTTGCAAAAGCGACGAAGTCACTAAGCGACGAACTTGCAACAAGCTTGTGGCGTCAAACTTATTGCAAACTATAGCAAAAACAGAGTACGAACACAACCTCGGATTAGAACTCGCGACCTACCGCTTCCTAACCTGACGCTCTAAACCACTCGATCAGCTAGAATCCGAGGGGAGAAGATAGATTGTGCTAATAGATCGCGCATACGATTTATTTCAAACTCTTTTCTTGATTTCATTAATTTTTTAAATTTTGTGTTGAGAATATGATTTGAAATGAAAGAGAGAGCGATTGTCAATAATAACTACGTTTTGCTAGTAGAATAAATTATGAAATTAGGGTTCAAAAGTAATTACTTTTAAAATGGGACAAAATGTAAGCTATTATTTTTCAACAAACATTGACTGTTTTTAGGTTCAATTTTGTTTATAAACGTTAAAATTTCAACATTAAGAAAAAGGCGATATTGTTTTCTTTAAAGTGCGAGTTCTATATTTAGTAAAAAGATGGAAAATGTTTCAAAAATTTTTTTAATAAAAAAGTTAGTTTTTTCACAAATTATCATTGCTTTATTGAGTTAATAGAAAGAAGGACGGTCTAGGAGATGCTGTTAAAAATCGGATCTTTTCTTAAAACAGAGACATAGATTATCTCTTATTGTCCTATTATCTTTGCATCAAACTTGTTTTGCAATCCTGCTGTGAATTTGACACGACACCTGCACAGCAAACTTGCATTGCAAGGAGGGGTGGCGATAGTTGTCTATTTTTGCCGTAATTTCATCTTGTTATTTTGCAGCAATTTCGCTACAATATGGACGTGTCAAATTTGCCATGACAAGATAAAATCAAGTAAAAATCAAACTTGCTGCGAACGTACGTGCTATCTGTGACGGTACAGTGGTAAACAAGTTGAGGGTTAAAAGAAGATTTTTCATTTTTTTCTACTAATTAAGGTGCTGTATTCATTCTTAGATTCCACTTCAAATACTTCTTTTATGTTAGAAATAAACATTAGCTTTGTTTCTGAATCGTAATTTTTATTTTCCCTTCATTTTTTATAAAATAGGTTCTTCAGAAAATTAAAAATAGGCATTCGGATTATCCGGAATTTCGGATTTCCGGTGTTCTACTGTATTTTTTCTAAAACAAATAAATGGCTTCAAATATCTCCTGAAATTTTATTACAAGTTTCATATTCTAAGAAATCATATAATCGAATGTGATTGGTTTGAGAAGTATGTATTCACACATCCTCCCTTTCTCGGAATACAGAGTATGTTAATGAATTTTAAATTTTATTATTGTCTTTAATAATATGATATAGGAAGTTCAAATGAAAGTGGTACTGTGTCACTTGCTTCATGCATATAGTACGTTAAATCATACAAAAATGAGCTTATAGTTTTTTTAAAAAATCAAACGTTTCAGAATTATGCAAAGGAAGGAATGTTTTTTTTAATCAAATAAAAATAGAAAACCGACATGTTCACTTCAAAAAATTCCAAATTCATTCATACATCATTAATGTAAGTACACTTATATAATCAAATAATTTCAAAAATAAATTTTTTATTTGTATGACAGCAAATTTTTATATATAAGCAGAAGAAATGAACATCTATTGTGTTATTCTGTGCTCTCGATGACAATACACTGTTTTAATATATTTAGAAATTAATTATAAGTTAATAGATTAATTAAATTAAATTTTTATTTCATGCGCATGGCACGATCTGATATGTAAGATTGAAAATAAATTATTAAAAGACTCCATAATAATTTTAATAAAGAATTACAAATTAAAAACTGCTGAAATTAAATTAAACAAGATAACGTTCAATATAAATAAAAAAGATACTTAATTGCAATTACACTTAGAAAATAATTTTTTAAAACTCTTTAGCTTAAATTTATTCAAAAATACGAAAATTGAAAGAGTCTCAGTGTTTTCTTATTTATGATTGTACAAATGCTGAAATTTATTTCATTTTTCATTCCTACAATTTAAGAAATAATGGCATTTTTAAAAGTTTTCTAATACAATAACTTTCCAATGTTTCTCAATTTAAAAACCACAAATTATTTTATGCATGCATGCATGTCATAATTATCATCTATAAATTGTAAAGACAGGCTGTTTTAGTTTTTGCAAGAATAACCGGTTTTAGCACTTTGTAAACAGAACCAACAAAGAGAAAAGAAAGATTCAGAAATTCAGAAGAGTACACTCATTTTGAATAAGGAGATGAAAAATAAATTCCTGCTCATGAAGATACCTTAAAGAAAGGAAAATCCGAGAAAACTTTTTTTCTGTCTTCTTGAATGAATTTAATCGAAACCGTTTTGAATATGTCGTCTTCTTAGTGTTCCTGTAATTAAGATTCTTTTTTAAAGCATTTTCTGCTTTTTAGAATTTAATTTTTTATCCCTTATTTGTTAACTTATAATTCCTTATTATACATATTAGAGAACCTTGAATTCATTTATTTCCAAATTTTACTAGTTAGGACGACTCATACGATATAAAAATTAATTTAAGTAATCTATTAATAGATAATTAAATTCTGGAAATTTTTAAATAGTGTAATTTTATTGAAAGCACACAAGTGTGCAAAATTAAAAAAACTGCAGAACATCAGGCAGTGTAACTGATTAAAAATTATTTCCATGCAAACATGAAACAAGACAAGTTTTTTTTTAAAAAAAAACCTATCCACAAATGAATGAAGAAAAAAATTAAGTTTACTGAGTATCAGGAACTTCTTAATGATAATTGCGTGTTCCTGATTTATATATTTTTTACAGTAATATAAGTTTAGTTTAAAATCATGCATTTTAGAAAACATAGCATTCTTAGAAACATAGTATTCTTAGAATTAGAAGTGTTATGCAACAAAGAACAAATCTCCATTTTATAGAATTCGTGCTTAACTCCTGCAACCGTTGTCTGAAGCGTATAGTTTGATTTTCTAAAATCAACCGCAACAGTCCATAGTATATCAAACTAATAATAATGTAATAATTATTTTTGGAAAATTGTTTCACAGTTTAAGAGAAATAATAATATATAAAGATAATACACATTTTCAAAGTGAAACACGAAGGAATCCCCAGAGAAATTTATAAAAACAAATGTTAAAAATTAATTTAAAATATCTGCACATAAGAGGAAAAAACGAAAATTAACATGGAGAAAGTAAAGAAACCAGTAAATTGAAAAATAAACATACCAGTGAGAGTAACAAAATCACTTTTCTCACATGGCCTCTCTATTTGTTGCTTTCGTCCCTTGTACGCCAGTTATCCAGAATCGGAGGAGTTTTCTTTTCTTTTTTTCTCGGTTATCTCTCGATGTCAGAAGCCACTGTACTGGCAACAGAGCCTTACGGACCAAGAAACACTAAGGAAAACACACGAATGTAAAATGTGTTAACTTAAAAATGTCTGCGCCATACCTCAGTGATTTTGGGAAAGTCATGTGAATTGCATAAATTATTTTCATTCATGGAACAAAAGTGTTCGAAGATAACGCATATATTTTTTTTTTTGTTTTTGATTACATAAACGATTTTTATCACCCTAAAAAGGCTATTTTTTCCACAACTGTAAGACTGGAATCAAAGGAAACAGGAAAAAATATAGCACACAATTTGATACAGTGCACAGAAAGATATAATTCATCCTCTACGAATAATTCAAGTCTAAATTTAGCAAGAATATTTACTTTTCACGCACTGATAAAATGCTGGAAGTATTCCTGAGGATAAAAAATAATGTCTAAACCTCTTAACATTTTCAGGACCTGAAAAAAATAACTCAAAATTTTTTATTGTCGTGAGAAATGTTTTTCGTAACTTATAACTTATTTTTAACTAATTATATATTATTTAAAATGTATCCGAACAATTAAAAACCAAACTCCATTTAGGTTGCGTATGAAAAACTCGTAGAGACTTCGTTTCATAAATAATCAAACTCCCAGAAGTATAAATAAACTGGAAAGACAGACTTCAAAGAAAAATGAAAAGATAAAAGTATTTAATTTTGCAGTCGTTTACGTCTTCGGAATTATATATTTAAACATCAGCAAACTGTCATTAAAAGTTACTGGTTATGAGGTGTTGTATATTATGTCTTTAATAACTGAAAATTTAACCAAAGCCTAAATCTTTTATCAGCAAAAAAATCTTGTGAAGCTAAACTTTTAGGCCCACGCAAGGCCAGTTAACTTATTAAGTATGTCCACAAAATGGGTGAAATAAAACCTGCATTGCAGTTTTATTTCACGTGTCTTCTTCAGAATACTTTTTTTATTATTATTAAGTGCTTGTTTGTTCTTTTATTATTATTACGACTCGAAGTTAAAATATCAATCCGTTTGTAACACATAAAAGATTTCATCAAAAAATATTTATTGATGTATGATACTTTTTTCATAAAAATCGGCATTCACAAAGCTAACCAGCAATATTTGGAGGAACTGTTGGTGATGAGATATGTAGAAAATTTGAACAAAATATTTCTATTTGCTGAGAAATATGTGCATCTTTTTCTAATGATACATATAACATAAATTTACTGACTTTCACCATTTTGCGTTGAACACTTCATATTTGAAATTCTATTTCCTTTTTGAAACAATAAGAAGATATTCGAATTTTAAGTTTTATATGTTATATAATTTTGTTTAAAGCACCACTTTATTTTTTAAATATATTTATATATATAAATTTTAAATTTGAAGAACGCACATGTCTTGAAAAACGGTTCCATCGTCTAATTAAAAAACCGTGTCTCTTCGGAGATTGTGGTTTGAGAGAATAAATATTGCTTACAGTCTCAACATCTAGTGTGGGAGCCTCTCGCCTGAGAGCAGAATTTTTTGAGATGGTATTCTAATCATGGTCTATCTCTATAATTGTTCGCAACTATGATATATTGCGCAATTCAGTCACTTCTGGAAGTTATTTGGAGATTACTACTACACACGGAATAATGTTAAAATTTTCGCTCTGGATTTTGATAAATGATCGCATCGCCCCCAACAGGGAGCACTGATGTTAGTCTAATATTAACGCACCTTTCTCGACTCTAGATCCTAATCCTAATATTTCCGACTGTCTAGGCTTGCATGCATCAGTGATAGGGGCTCTTGACTCAGCGAAAGGACTCTTTAGTCCAAATTCTTTAAAGTCCAACTTTAATTTTTGATTATAAGCAATAAGAATATTTACTAAATTTAATTTCATTTTAGTTGCAGCCTTAAGTAAAAGCTATAGGTTAGTATAATAATTTGCTTAAAATGCCTCATGCACACCTCCTTTCAACACTCATTTATTGCCATAGCCGTTTATGCTTTTATTCTATTATTATGATAAAATGACTCAATTTTCTTATGGATAATTCCAATGAGACGTATACAATTAGGCGAAAATTAGCATACGGAGAATAATCGCCGGATCAATTATCCTAATTATGGCAGGTATGGCTAGTTGTGGAAGTAGAAACTGTTACATTGGGATGGCGGCCGTTTCTGTAGTGTAGGTGCTTATTTACATATTGCAGTTTAACCTAAGTAGTGATTTTCTTTGTTTCCTTAAAATAATAAAATTTCTAAAGTTCCAATTTATTTTTCGAAATTGCCTTTTTATATGTTGGAATGTCTTTACTTTCGGATTCATATAATTAACTATTTCATTAAAGAAATAATTAAATACTTCTGCAAAATATTCCATTTTGGTCATTAATGTATATATATTTAAGCGCCTATTTCTTATGGACAGCATTTAAAAAAAATTTGCTTAACACCTGCATATTGGAACGATTCAGATCTTTTGATATGGGATTTGGCCGCAGTCGCCACTTAGAAGATTCTGCTTAGAGAGATTTATTTCATTTCCTGTTTCAAAGGGGGCAGAGTTTACCTTTCACTCAGTCTTAAACTTCAGATACTTAAAATGCTATCGAAATCATAGAGGAGTTTTCATGTGGTTGTTGTCGGTCGATGAAGACAAATTCATCTATTTAATTTTTCAAAAAGTTTTCTTTCTCGCATAAATGGCACGTTTCGTTCATTGTAACTGTATAAGCTCGAACAGCAATAGTCATAAAATATAATTGATAAGAATTTACTCATCATTGTCTGTGCAAAAGATTCTTTGTCTTTTCATTGGCGCGAAGTCCAGAATTGTTTACACCTTTTCCTTGGGCTTGTTGCTGTTGGATCGTAAGCTGGTTATTGCTACATAAAGCCGCCAATCTGGAACAGTTTCGTGAATTCCGAAATAGGATAAACTTTTAGATCGTTCTTCATGACTGAAGTTTGACGTAGCATGAATTATTTACTAAAGGTTTGATCATTTCATAACGCTTAATGACTTAGAAGGACCTGTAAAAATAAAATGTCCTCTCACATAGTCCTACACTCGCACAAAAGTATACATTACATATTTTCCAATTTTATTATTTTAAGATTACTCATATATTCAGTGGTGAATTCATAAATATTGAGTAGCGACTGAATTTCTAATTTATTTCTAAAGAATTTATTTCTGTATTCTACTATTTAATATCTGATGTCTAATGTATATTTTACCGTCATGTGATTAATGAGATTTAAAATTGTATAATATAAGTTGGCGTACCACGGTTTTTGAATGTCCATTGCCACGACAGTAGTCGGAAACTAAGGTCTTAGTTCTAGTAACCATCACCGGCCACGGCCAAACCCTTCCCGAAAGAGGTACGCACCTTCATCGGAGTGGAGGTAACTCAACTCCATACCGTTACTATACCTACCAGGGAAGCGAGAAACCGTTTACTTATTCGGCGGCTTCTCATTCGATATTTCGCCGTGCCCCCGTGGGAGGATTTTATAATAGGGAAAAGTGGGGTAAAACCGTGTACCTGAGTTTCGGAGGCATGTTGGAGCTAAACTATTCCACATAAAGCTTGTCAAATTTTACTAAAATAT
Source organism: Araneus ventricosus (assembly GCA_013235015.1). Lineage (NCBI taxonomy): Eukaryota > Metazoa > Arthropoda > Arachnida > Araneae > Araneidae > Araneus > Araneus ventricosus. Next base: position 43,942 of record BGPR01003612.1, read on the forward strand.
TCATTATTTTTCAGAGTACAATATATTTTTCAGAAATAGTAATACCTTTAATACTTTTTTTAATAATGATTTTTTGTAGAAAAAGTAACAAACCACCCGGTTTTACCATAGAAGTGGGGTAAAATCCGGTACACATGTTAACTCTATGGGAAATTAGGGAAAACCAGATTTTCAGTGGAAAAATAGCATAAATGTTTATTTTATGTTACAATTTAATAATAAAACAATATTTTAAAATATAAAAATAATTATAATAGTTCACAATTTAAAAAAAAGACGATGATTTTAAAGAATTAACAAATTTAAGAGTAAATATAATTTCTTAAGATTTAACAATAGTTACAGTGGTTGACAATTTAAGAATAAAGACAATGAATTTAAAAATATTTCTAAAATTCGTATCTAAATCTATATATATAAAAGAGAAAGGTATGTTTGTGTGTGCGTGCCACACCGTTGGAATTACGACGACCGAATTTGGCACAGTGATGTATTAGCACAAGAGGGAGTCAACGCAGTAAAAATTATCTTAAAATTCGAATGAGATTTTTATGTATTCAATCAAATAACGAAAATTAAGCTATTTTTTGACGTTTTCGCCAATATTTTCTGTAATACTCATGGTACGAAAAATCTTTTTACATCACCTTAAAGAGCAAAAAATTTTATTTTTAATGATACCAAATTAATTGTTGTATAATTTTTCTCTAACTGTAATTAGAATTTCAAAATTCATTTTAAATGCAAATTGTAACAATGTTTTCTGTTGTTATAAAATCAAATTTATTGTTTCATCAAATCTTTTATTCACGTGTTTTTACCGCTGTTAAATTTAAGAAAATACTGCTTTTTTTGGGTCAAGGTAGACCTCTTACTTCCGCTGTTATTTCTTAGCATGCACTTAACATCCGTTATTATTTCGTAGCTTTTAACATGCACTCAAACATCCAATGACTTTAGTTTAGTTACTACGCGATGCTTCGCTGAAATTTCACAAACTTTTAAATGATCCTCAGCAGTGCGAAGAGGCGTATCGACCGGGGAGTAAGTGAATTATGGATGTCTGAAGATGATGAGAAGTATACGATTATCTAAAATATAAAACATTTCATTTAGAAGTTTCGCAGTAACCAAGTTATACAGTATGAGTATATTTGTTCATTGTAAAGCTGTATTAGTTATTCAACTATATATTGTTTAAAATAAAAATTCTTCTTCAAATTTTCCCGCATTTTTATTCAAACCACAGAGTCATAAAGTTATAAAAAGGATATATTGGAAAGTTTTAATTCAACAAGAAAGGATTAAAAGAACATTTACGTTTGTTTTAGAAAGTTTGTGACATCAATTGTCGAAAAAACAAAAACAGGAGGCTTTTATATGAAAAAATATGGATCTCGAGCAACACCGGGTTTTCAGCTAGTTAGTGATAAATCTGTTGGAAAGAAACAGGAAACCTAGTAATGTCACTAGCCGATTGAAACACTTCTTGTTTGGAAATTACAATCGAATAGAATAGCGGCAAAGTTAAATGTAAGATTCTAACAAATGTTGCACAAAACAAGAAATTGGAAGAACGTAATAGTCTTACTGGGTACTCCTGCTATTTTAATTATCTAAATCCAAAAGCATAAGAAAAAAAATAATTCAATCCAAAAACAAAAGAATAAAAATGTATTCTACGTTATTCTTTTTTCTTTAAAATTCAAATTAATTAAGAGACGAACGCAATCGAAATGACGATACGTTGAATAAAATCAAGCAATTGCAAAGACTTCGATCAAAATATTTTTGATTTTCATACATATTAAGTTTGATATGAAAAAATGAATAAAATTCGTTTATTTGCAGCGAAGATATAATGGAATAAATTAATTTCAATTTGAAATAATAAAAAAATTGAAGAAAAAATTGGAAATGGGAATAAATTGGAAATGCTTTCCATTAGGTCATTTGACTCAAAGGTCAAATAGGAATGGACATCACAAACTACCAACCATCTCACAATCAAAGAAATAATCTTGGGCCGGCTAGCCGTAGTTTCCCCTACTACCCAGTTTTACACCACTAGAAATACCCGGTTTCACCCCGAGTGCAAAGGTTATAAAGAACGAAACAGAACCACACAATAGTTTTACTAAATCTTTATTGTTTGATAGGATATAAATCCTTAGTACACATATAATAAGCCGGACAAAATATAGTTTCCATAATTGTAATGATTAATAAGTAGGGATAGTTTTAAAAGAAACGAAAATTGGGGAGTTCACGTCATAGAACAAATAAATCTTCATAGACGAAGTGAATTGAACAATAACAACATGGCAACTATGACGAATCTTTTTTTTTTTCACTAGTGGAGTATAATTCAGAATTTGTCCACTAGAAAGGAGAATTAATAACTCCAAAATCAATGCACCTGGTTTTATACCACTCTCCCCTAAAAATCACTTTTGTAATAGTTTTCTTATCCATCAGTTACCAAATTTACCGAACTATAATATTTTTAAAATAAAAACACTTTTATTTGCCTCCATAAATACATATAATTAAGAGATCAGATGAACATTAAAGAAAGTGTCGTCATACAGAAAAATTATGTTTTCACTGAAAACTTTGCTTATGATAAGGAAAATGTCTTAAGAAATGCTGAAATTAGTACATCAGAAGAGTAATAAAATTTCATAATGGAAACATCTTATTATCTGCGCAATTTTTCTTATAAGTAGCTATGATAGGGCTATTAAACGGATATTAATCCAGCATGAAAAATCGTAAATGTCACGTTCCTCGATTTAATTTCTGAATTAGTTTTGAAAAGCAAGCTTGCTGATTACAATTTTTCTTTGTATTGATAATTTTTTCCTTTTTTAAAATGCCGAAATTGGAGAGAACACTGCATATGATAATTTTGTATGACATTCATTAAAAGGCAATACAAGGGTAAATGCGCTTGTAAGTTTTAGAATTCCAGACAAGTTCTCCATTCACAATGGGCGATTAAAGTAATGCCTATTCAGTTATTTATATATAAAAATATCATGATACATTTTCGTATACAAATAAATAACTTCTTTATCTTAACAAAGGTGCATTGAATCACCCATATGTTACTCCTGAATTAGATAATGGCATATCCTGAATAGTAAGCTAAAGTTTCATTAAGAGACGTTGTGCTTAAATACAAAAATGACGTGGGATTCGAAAACAACTCAAATGTGTGTTTCGTGGGATTCACACGAAATCTTCTTTTATATAATACGACAACGTTTTCCAGAAACAGAATGTGTCATGAACTGTTCATTTAAAAAGCACGAGGCTATTATTTCGGACGATTTTACTACATAAAAAAGTGACAAGCAATGAGTAAAATGAGCGGTTTTCCGAAGTTTTTTTTTAGGTCGTGACTTTCGTCCAATTAGGCATAATTTTTATGCGGGCCTTTTTTTAGCAGTCTTTACGGCAAATCCATAAATCAAAATAAAATGTTAAGTGTACTTTTTATATCAGTTTATTAATAAGTTAATTATTATCTTTTTAAAACCAGCAATAAAATTTATGCATAATATAGGTGTGTGATATCGTACATTGCCTGGTTTAAGATAATAAATTTAGCCTCTTAAGATGGTATATTTATGGGGACAAACAAAGTATGTACCTCCTTGAAAGAAAAATTAAGATGGCTGGTTACCACGGAAACAATACTGTCTTCAAAATAAATTACAACCTAGCATAAGCGTCTAAAGACAGTTCTTTGATTTTCACGGTGGGAGGGGACGCGGAGTCTACTATTCACAAAACTTCTAGTTAGATACAAGAGACAAGTACAAAGTATAGCCACTGCCTTATTAGGGTGATGCCTCCCAATGTTCGATGGCAAGTTTCTCGTGCTTTCAGCATTACTCTTATTGCGCTAGAAGATGGTTGCTTTGCTGTTACCTCCTCCTCTTCCTCTGACTTACTCTCCTCCATAATTTCTTGCTGTGAAACCCAATGCAACTCCGTAAACTCTTTTCTGCTCAGATTTTGGTAGTGCTCCACAAGTTTATAGATATCATTGCTATCCATCTCCAGTCCCCTGATTTTGGACAAAGACGCAATCTCGTTGAATATAGGCTCCACAGTTTACAGTCTCAGAGTCCTCAATGCCACATTTTTAAACACTCTCTAACTAAAGCTTCATACAAGCAGAAGTGAGGGTTCTCTTGGTAACCTCTTCCCATACTTTTCGATCATTTTAAGGCAAGAAACGATGTGGAAGTGATATTTCTAATATTCTCTGAGAATAAGGTTGGTACCTAGACACCAGTTTTGATAAGAAACCATTACTAGAGACCATGTGTGATAAGAAATAAAACAAAAGAAAAGCTGCTTGGATTTGACAGTAGCAAGCGCAAAATCCGGGACTTCCTCTTCACCTCACTTGTTATGCGAAACTACTCTCGTTAAGCGAGTCATTTTTTAAAAAATTATTTTGTTCTGTATACGAATTACTCGTGCTGGTTTACCGAGTTTCTAATGTATTTAAATGTATCGAAACAATTAAAAAATGCTTACGCTGCATTTGAAAACAAAACATTTTGTTTAAAAATAGAGAAGTTACCAAAATTATTTCTTTTGAGATAATACTGAAAAGTAATTTTTCATGCTTTAATGCATAAAATCATTATCTTCTTCAATTATGTCTATTTCTACGGTAATATAGTTTAGGCTTGTCAGGTTTTGCAGGTAATAGTGTAATGCAACTTCTGCAGCAGTTTAAATGTAATATTTTGCAATATCATCAATCGATTGGAAGGTTTCCACTCACTGAGGAACTACATTGGATCGAATGACTAAAGAATGAAGAATAGTGGAATCCCTAAGGAAAATATCACTTCTCTCCATGGTTTAAGAACATGCTTTAAGAACATGGTTATAAAGGAGCTATCCAGGCTCATTGTACAAAACTGAACCATTTTCAATAATAATTATGGATGAAATGAACAGACCAAATGCAAAAATAGCATATAACTAACTAGCTTTCTCACCAACTTTGACGACAATCAAACTTGATTTAATTGCTTGGAGGGAAATCAAATCCTAATAAACCTGAAAATAAAACAGATTTTTTGAAAGGATAAATGATTCAAGCAACGGTTGAAAGCATCTCAACTATATCTGCGGTATTTTGAATTTGTGACATCAGAACTACTCTTTATTCAGACAAAGAGTATGGTCATCAGAACCTTCAATTGAACTGCGTATAAGTGATGCTTCCTGGGTTTTATGTAACAGAATATTTCCTCTATGGATTGGCTCGTCAATTATACATCCAGGATATGTATGCACTGGAAAAGAATAACTGAGAAATCCTGTAAATTTACTCGGCACAGCTTCTTTTTAATTCACCGTTTAAATAAAAATTCGTGCGGAGTTTGACCAGACGTGTTGATAAAGCAAGCCTCTTAAAATCTTAAATAGTATCGGTGAAGTTGAACACGAGAAAGATTTCATCTGAAAGCATCCTCAATAGGTTGGTTTATATCCTGCCTATTACCACCATTTTTGCGAAGCAAATGAAAATTTCTACTAAATATTCACAATTAGCGCCGATGAATATGCCAGATTGCAAAGAATTTAGTGAAATATACTTAAAAGAAATTCGAAGTTTTGCTGTGACAACACCCGGCCTTTTAGTGACGTGCAAGTTCTGATCTCACCGTCTCAGCTACATTAACTGCTGCGCAGTTGTATCTTGTAGAAGAACTATCTCTGCAGAAAAGAAAATTGTCTTTCTGAAGCTTTCCCTGAAGGGTGGAAACTTTTCGGGTCTTTGGTCAAATGAGTGTTTGACCAAAGTTTTAAAACTTTATAAATTTTTTTCTCCTATTTGACATTTTATGGTGTAATTTCAATGGACTACAAAAGGATATATAAGCTAAGCACATGTAACATTTCAATAGTAAGTTACAGATGCTTAGCATAGTTTTAAAGGACATATATACATTTGTAGCTATTTTGCAAATTGAAATGTTTCATCATTTATTTATGAGATATTATTTAATTTTATTATTGATATTCTTTTTGAGGTATAGTGAATTTAAACTCAATTATTATCTCTAGGTTGCGGATAGTTGAAACTACAGTAAGTAAAGATTTTAAAACAGGTTACAATACACGAAATGTTTGGACAAATGGAAATTTGTGAGATGTGGCTAAAATCTCACTAGTCTAAGTGCTGTCTCAATAAAAGACAGCACTCTTTTTACTAATTTTAACAAGTAATGCAGTTATATTCTCAGGAAACTTAATTCTTTACAAGGTTGAAATGTTAAAGATTACTTAAATATTGAAAATAAAAAAGATTTTTTAATTTAAGATTTAAATGATTGAAAAAAATTCATGAAACCTTAAGTTGAAGGAATGGTCAGATCGGAAATCTAGTATTGAGAATGAATGTATAATAGGAATATTTATTGCAAGTTTTAGTTATCTTATTAAGAAGTATGCTAAATAAGACAACTTCCGGAAAAAATATATAGTAAAATGACAATCATACCGTATACAAAATCTTATGTACATGAATAAAATTAGTATTAAAAATTCAGAGAAAGACTTCAGTCTTAAAATTATCGCAACACAAATCTTATTCAGATCTGATTCAATTTTGCGTAGTCATTATTGAAGGATACTTTTATTCTGAAATTATATTCTCATGTTACTTAATATTTGCATGCTGTTTGCAGTCAACAATTCGTGGTGAGCTTAGTATTATATTTGCCTGCATCCCATAGCCAATATAAGCCAGCTGGACATTTTGGAGATCAAATCACACTTTGCTCAGTTTAGAAATAACGCCTACAAGGCTGGGCGTTGTATGTTGTAGCTGTTAATGACCGCTATTGTCAATGAAGCCGAAATCTTGAAACATCAATCAAATAATCTTGAGGAGTACGCAACCACTGTCAGCTATTATATGTGAACTGCTTTCAATTTGAAACTTCTTGTAAGAATTGGTTACGACTTTTGTGCAACGCTTCCATTGATCCTGTTATTCCAATTTGTTACGACTTTAGCCTGTATACAGCCATTATTATGTAACTTGGAAATGTACATCATGTCCGGCGGACTTTTTGTTTTTTCCGCCATTTGGCGCAGTTTGTGTTGCCTTTAGCATATTTTATTGTAATTAATTACTACCCATGTTATGGGTAATGCCTGTAGTGCTTAACAAGACTCAATGGATCTATCCCGTTGGGGCCGGGGCCCGTCGTTCCTTCGGCGTGCCTGGGGGTCCCATTTCCCCGCCGGTTCCTTTGGCCCTAAACCCTTTGGGTGGGCGGTTCCGGCGTGAAAAAAAAAAAAAACCACTGTCAGCTCATGCAGCGCGACGAAAAATCTGGTATAAAAAAATGTATATTGCAAGTTTTATTTGGACGCGTTTTTATATTTTAGAATTGTTTTTATTCCATATCCCTTTGTTGCTTCTCAGCGTGAAAATAAAACTTCAATTCGCTTAAGGCAGGTCGAAGATTTGATCAAAAAATTTCTGATGAGATACTTCTTTTTTCGTGAAAGTCGAAATGCGTAAAAATGACTTATAATATTTCGAATAACTGTTAGTGATTAGATGTGTAGCAAATTTAAACTAACGAAATAACTTATTTCCTGAAAATATGCACTACTTTTTCTAAAGATTACTTGTTACTAAGTCCGTTGACTTGCGTCCTTATGCGTTCGAGCCTTCTTATTTGGAGTTTTCTGTTACTTCATTAGATAATTCGGAGATATTCAAATTTTAAACTTAAAATAACAATTTTATCAAAAGCACCACTTTTTTATTTGTTACACATGTTATATAAATTTTTGAATGACTGTTGCAGCATGCAAATTCAAAATCATAATGGTCTATTTTGAAAAACGCAACTCTACGGAGATTGTGGTTTCAGAGATTATATATAGTATGCAGTCGTAGCATGTAGTGTGAAAGTTCGTCAATGGTAGGCAGTACTTTTTTAGAAAGAGATTGTAATCATAGCCGATCTTCAGAGAGAATAAAAAAATTTTAAACAGATGGAAAGATGACAATACATTTCCAAATCATTTGCATCTGAAACTTACATGTTTTTTTCTTAAACTATTATATTTTATGCAGTGCAGTTCAGCTACTTCAGAAAAATATTTGGAGCTTAGTAACACAAATGAGAAAAGTTTCATTCTGAAGTTTGATAGGCGATCGCAGTGGACCCCAATCGGAAGCATGGAAGTTTAACGACCATTAAGTCATTTCTCGACACTAGATAAAAATCATAAATATTCACGACACTCTAGACTTGTATACATCAGTGAAAGAGCTTTTTACAGAGTACTTTTCACAGATTTCTCGACACTAAATAATAATCATAAATATTCACGACACACTAGATTGTATACATCAGTGATGGGGCTTTTTACAGACCGCATGAAATCTATGGTAAAAACTCTCCGAGATCCACGTTTAATTTATGATCATAAACGATGGAAATGTGTTTGATAAAATCTGAAATGTAAATAGAGAAGTTAATTTAATTTTAGTTTATGTCAGAATTAAATTCTTTCAGCAACCATCCATTTCCATAGCCATTTATCCTTTTATTGCAAGAATATTAATATCATGTGAAAAATGTCATATTTACTTTGTGGCTAATTGGAATAAAATGTCCCACAGCCGGCAATTAGCTTTCGGAATTCGTGGAAGATTGAAATTGCTGTATTTTCCTAGCCGAATAGTGGAAGTTTCTTTTGATTAGTTTTTTGTTTCGGTTATGTAGTTAGTGTTTAAGTTTATATCCAGTAGTGGCTGGTCTCCGCTTACCCCTGGAATTAGAGGATTTTTATACATTAATTTTTTTCCGAATTGCTGTTGTATATATATCGGGATGTTGTCAGTTCCGTAATATTTCGATTATCTACTTTAGTAAACAAATTGGTAGCTATTTTTACGAAACAGTCATTCGTTGCTATTAATTTTAAAACAATAATGATGTGCGCATTTCTTATGAACCGCAATAAATCCAATATTTGCATAAAACCTGCATATTGAAAAGATTCAAAATATGGGATTTGTAAGGCCAACAAAGGACAATGTTACTGCTAAACAGTATGGATTTAAGGGGAACAGTATGGATTTTAAAAGTATGGATTTCTAAGGGGAATACATTTCATAGCAATTAATTTATTCCTGACACTTAAAACTCTATCGAAATAATCTAGGAGTTTCAATGCTTTTGTCATCGGTCGATGACTTCAACTCAGTCATTTAATTTTGGAATGACTGTTCTTTCTCGGAGATAAGGCGCATTTCTTTCATTGTAGTTCTATAAGTCCTGAGCAGTAATAGTCCGAAGATACATTTGATCAGATCTCACTAACCATTGTCTTTGCTAAAGATTCATTGTCATTTTACCGAATCGAAGTGCTCAAAGACTTCTTGCAGTTGAATTTTCCACCTTTCCTTTCAGCTGGGTATTGTTAGTCCGTATGCTAGCTATTATTAATACAGTTAGCTGAAATCAGCATTTTTTAAAAAAATCTTTGATGTTAGTTTCATAAATTTTGAAGCCGGAATAATTTTTAGATCGTTGTGTATGACATTACGTCTTTTATACCAAGAATCATTTACTAAATATTTGATAATTTCATAACTCTGAATGACTTAGAAGAACGAGTCAAAAAACTAAAAACGCTAAGAATCCTTCTAATTCTAACATGGATAACAAAAATACATACAGTGAAACCTCTCTGAGCGGCCACCCCTCCGTTCCGAGAAAAATTGGCCGCTCAGAGGGGGTGGCCGCTCTGAAGGGTTTTCGTTACAATTACAAGATAATTGCTATAATACATAATATAAACAACTAACTTGATGCTGTTGCGTTGAGCACGCAAAAAGGTGTATTGTTATCGTATTTTGTTTAAATCTTCTGTATCTTTTTTATACTTTTTCTTTTTTTACTTTTGTTTTATATTTCTATTATTTGTTTCTGTATTATATTAGAAATAGCTGCATATGCACCATTCTATATATTACGAAGAGTTTTAATTAATTTTTGACTAATTAATTTATAGTTAATATCTTTGTTAAATCTTGTTAATTATAACTGATAATATAAACAAATCTGACACATATTTCTTATTTAAAATGAAGTTTGAGACTTATCTAAAGAGAAAATAGTACTTTATTTAATAATTTTTTACATTTTTTGAAAAAAAAGGATACAACTTGTGACTGTTTTAAGTTTTTACCCTTCTCGGAAAAAACGTATTTTTTCAAGTTCGTTTTTCAGTTAAAAAAGGAAATCTCTAACCAATGCTTTTGTTAAATGGGATGGGCGAACCCACCCGGCGGCCGTTCAGAGGGGTTGGGTGGCCGTTGCTAGGGGTAATTTTAACATTAGGTCTATGGGCCGAAAAATCCGTGCTACGAAAAATTGGCCGTTAAGAGGGGTGGCCGCTATGTAGGGGTGGCCGTTCGAAGAGGTTTCACTGTATTCATGTTTTCCAACTTGGTTATTTTAAGAATATTCCGATATTCAAGAATGAATTCTTAAATGCTGAGTAGCGAACGTATTTATAATTATAACTTCTAAAAAATGGATTGGTATAATCTATCATTTAATATCTTATATTTAATAAATTAATCACATTATCTGCTTTCTGAGAATTAGTATTTTAGTAGTATTTTTCTCCAAACTTACATATCCATCAATTACTAAACTTATCAAATGTATTTTATAATTTAAAAATACACTTTCTTATAACAAAATATTGCATGAAATCATGAATATACGGCAAAACATATCATTAAGGACTAACAGACACATCAAAGACTATGTCTTTAGAAAACAAAATGGTTTTACATCAATATTTACTTATGATAAAAATAAATATCTTAAGGTAAGCTAAAGTTAATACCTCGGAAAAAGAGGGATATAGAAAGCATCAGGCGATTAAGCGAATATATTTCAATTATACGATTAAACGAAAATATTTCAAGATAGAAAAAAGCTAAATTAACAAATGACCTTTTAAAGTTGATAATTTCTTTTAAAAACGATTCATACTTATAAATTTCAATTTTCTTTTTATTAAAAAAAACTTTAATCCTATCCTTTTAATTGCCGCAAAGCGTTAGAGAAAACTTCCTACAGTCATTTTGCGGGCCTTCATCAGAGTGCCGTATAAAATAAATGTTGTAATTTTCAGAATGCAAGAAAAGGACTTTATTGATTAAGAGAAAAATGATGCATTTACAATGATTAACCTCTTAACAGTGATAGCTTAAAGTCTTTTGTTCGTCGAATATTCACATATTCCAAATAATAATATAAACTTATGTCATTTACATACATTGTAGTTTGATGCAAAAATGACATGAAAAAATGATAAGAATTTATTTTTGTTCTATTTGAGGATGGTGTCGGCTTTAATGGTTTTAATGAGTTGGCGAGCCAGAGGCGATTATAGCATCATCAAAGCATTTCAATCATTTTGCAAATGACAAGATATTCAATTATAATTTTGTTGATACTAATAAAAGCAGACATTTGATTGCAATTTTGTTAATACGGATGAAATTAAAAAATAGTTTAAATAATTCACTTTGAAAAAAGAGACTGGATCATAGTTCCAGGTTGAGACTTGTAATTTCTGTTTAGTTGAATCCAATCTTGTTTGTCTCTTTCATTGAAAATAGATTTTTAAGCTATTCTATCCAAACGTTTCTAGTAATAACGGTTCATGCAATAAATTCCATTTTTAAAAAATGATCATATTTTCAAGATTTCTTTTGTATCAAACATGCACTCCAAAATTGCTTTTCTTGCTCTACCACTCAGAAAGAATTTCATGAGCAAAAAAGACATTGTTTAAAAATTATGAAGGTATTTTACTTCACCTTTAGTGATTCCGTAATTTATAAGACAAATTCAAATATCTATTAAAAAACTGGACATATGAAATGAGAGAGGACAAATACCATTTTATGGATTTCGGATTTGAAACAAGAAGTTTATTTAAGAATGTACTATTTGCCGCGAGGAGTTCAACTAAATGCAACCCCACAACAGAATTTTGTAATACAATTATTAACATCTAGATTAAGTTAGTTTAACTGTATTTACGTCTCGTTTGAAAGCAACACGACAGCTATTTTAGAAGGTCCTCGTAATTTTGAACTGCCTTCAAGGGATGAGGACGATACCTGTCATTTCCCTATCCACACCTCCGCACCCCACAACTGGGAGGGAGTTCGGCCCACAACGTCAGATTTATCTTTCACAAGCACACATGGTTTTTCAGTAGAATTGGGTTTCGGGTCTGGAACCTTTGAATATCCCCGAAGCCTTACCGAGACCTTACCATTAGGCCAACGCGTCCCTCTATTAATTTCTGGATAACGCTACTTTCGAATTATCTTCTGTATCGCTCTGCGAAACAAGCTGCTTCACAAAATGTCCTTTTGGAGTTTGTTTCGAAATTTTTTCTGAAAAATACCACAAGCATGCATATGAGAAGAATTCTTATAGAATTTAAAACAGAAGCTTATCAGACTGATCGACAGAACGGCAACAGGAATTAATTATTTTAGCTCAGATTTGTTTTCGTAATTTTCATATTTATCAAATATAAAACTTTTCGTACCAAAAATTTAAAAAATGAAACCAAAAATTTAAAAAATTAAACAGCTAAACCTGACACTAAGAATATGAATTATAAAGAAAAAACTTTATACAACTGTCCTTATTTCTCACCTTGAAATTTGGAAGGGATAGTAATAAGTTAAGATTCAAATTACCTGTAATTTCTTCATTGCTTATACATTATGGCAATTATTTACGATTAAACGTAAATTTAATAGTTGGGGAAAAAACGAACTACCCAATCCTGTTGGTGCAAATCATTTTTCTTAAAAACCCTGTTTCTGATATTACTACTAAAAAAACCATTATTTTATTTGTATTTATATAAATATTTCGAGAATACTTCATGTAATTAATCGTGCTTGAATCTCCTAAGAAATGAATTTACTAGTAATTTTTAGAATTCAAAATTACTAGTGAATCTGCAAAAGGCAAAAATAAAGATTTTATTTACTGACCACCCTGTATAATAAATTAATAATAATTTTAACATATTCTTCCTTTTCAAGAGTCCATGTAATTTAGAATATTACTTTCGGTGCTTATTCAGCCGAGCAAAAAAACATGGAATTACTTGTGTTTTGTCTATCGTACTCGAAAAGCTGAGTGATATATTATTACTCCAAGTAAATGGTCTTAAAATTGGAGCAAATAAATTAAATAATAATTCTTTACTTTGAATATAACTTAATTTCAAGCACCAAAAATTGTAATTCTGTGTCCTAAACTCTTTATTTAAATTGAAAATAGTTAAATTGATGTGCAAATTCGCATTCATCAGCTTAATGGTAACTCAAAGCTTATTATGGGCTGTGTGCTTGAGCCCCAACTGCTGTTCGACATTTCGATTTGTACATACGCAGTTTGGGCGTTAAATAATTTTTTATTGATCAAACTACACATACGCAGTTTTTGCGTTAAATAATTTTTTGTTCATCAAACCAGAAGGAAAGATATGAATAAATGGGCAAATAATGTTAAAAATGTGAAATTGACAGAGCCAAATTTGTTCCAGGTTATCGTATGCCGAAAGAAATTTCAGTAGGGAGTTATTCTTGGAATGAGGTTCAATATGAAGCTATATGTTAATCTCAGAATTTTAAGAAATCCTCCGTAAAGGGAAATTCATGACTGAGCGGTAAGTATAGAAACGAAATTATTTTTGCACTTTATAACCTGTCATCTACTTTCAAAATTGAGCAAGAAATCCTTTTGTCCTAATTTTCATTCCTTGTTTCAAAAGTATATCTTAAAACTTCGTAATTGAGAATATAGCATAAAATATGTTAGGGAAAATAGAAAGCACAAAACCAAGCCTGAGTCACATAGGAATGCTTAGCTGGAAACGAAGTTTTGATGAGCTAGAGAAAACGCGAGGTTGCAGAAACAACACGCCAATCACTGGATGAAACTCTTTATACGGCCATACTTCGGCGGACCGGATGCGTAGACTTACCATTTCCATACGACCATTTTGACAACAACTATTCAAATTTCTTCCAGTTCACAGTTTTACACTCTTCAGAGGAGCTGCTCATAGATTGGCGAATATTATCCAACATACCCTGCATTTCGCAACCTTTTTCAGGAGTGATAAAGATTCTTGTAATGATGTAGTCATGTCCGACATCTAATCATTCGTAATTCGTATACAGTCTAAATTTTAAATTACTGCACTGAAATACAACTAAATCTCTTTGGAACATCGTTTTCTAGAACATCTGGACAGCATTTCCGGCAATGCCTTCGATTGTGATTTTATCTTGCTTTTGTATTTTCTGCCTTTCCCAAAAGTTAGTAAGTTCAATTTTGAGTTACCCTTTGGCTCTGAATGCATTTGGTTTAGGGAGTTTTAGAAAAGTAACATATTTTATGTTACTGTTATTTTTTTGATATTCTATTCTCTAATACTTCCGCTACTTTTAAAACATTGACACACATGTATCCACTACTGATAACATATAAGTAAAAGACTGCAACCTCTGTCACTTGGATAAATTATTTGTAAAAGTGTAAAACCACATTTTACCACTTAAGTAGATATTAAATATTGTGATTTGTATTGTAATTCAAAGACATTCCTTCTCTAGCCTGGGTTATAGGAAGTACTAGTGAAATAATTTAACACTGGATCTTAAAAATTTAAATTTGCATTACACAGAATGGCGCAAAAATGCAGAAACTTCCAATAAAATACAAAAGAAAGATATTTTAATTATACAAAAAAGAATATACAGAAGAAGCAAAAGGAGTAAACAATAGTAATAACAATATACCTTCTGCTCGCAACGCAGCAGCATCTAGTAATCCCATTAGCAATATTGTCTATAATCAACTAACCAATTTAAATATAATCAAACAACAAAATCATACTTCAATAAGAATTATAACACATTAAGATTTAAAAAATAAGATGGAAAAAATGAAAGAGAACTCGAATAGCGAAATTTTCAAAGTGCCACTCGCCATCGGAGTTAAGTTCTTTTCTATATTACTTTCAAGCTAGAAGGTAAGAAATGAAATTTTTTTATGTGAATAATTTTATCACGCAAGTTTGATTTTAATTCTTATAAACAGGAAACTAAAGATTTTAATGGATGAAACAGGAGGCGTCGTTTCCTTTTATTTATAACAGACGGCAAAACTGACTGAGCAGAAAATATACCAGTGGTCTACTTTATATTTCATATAAATATGCTCTTATTCAAGAATCTTCATTCAGGTAATTTTTTTTATTCTGCATTTATGTTTTCATTTTATAGGCCTCACAGTAGGGATTCCAAAAAATGATCATTTTTGATCTCACGGTTAATAGGATAAAAGTTATTGTAAAACCTAAAAATCAATCTCTCATGAATGCCAATGTCAAGCAGTGAGGGATAGTTCTTGTAAATATTATTAAACGTTGCAAAATGAAAATAATTTTTTGAAAAATCAACAGCCAAAATAGATTCAGTTCTAAAGGCAGAAAAAATGCCTAGCACTTGTAAAACAAAATCTATTGTTAAGCGTTGCAAAAAGAAAAATATTTTTTAGAAAAATCAACTGACTTGATAGATTCAGTTATAAAAGCACCAAAAATGCCTAGCACTTCTAAACTAAGATTTATTATCTAAATAATAATTGGAGTGAGTGTGAATACATGTAGGGAAGCTTTTCTCGGCAACATTTCATTAAAAATGGGGCATGTTTAAAAATTTGTTGGAATGAAGTTAAGGCAAATGAAACTGTTGAGAAATTGTCAATTTTGTATGGAAGGAAGCTTTAAATGACTGATTTCTGAAAGATGTCAATTATTTTGAATTTTAAACATCTTAGAAATATATATATTAGCTTTCATATTTCTTTCTGACATCTGTATATATATCTCTGTGCTTTCAGAAGATTTTAATTTTCATAATTGATGAAAAATTCATTTTAGGAGTTCATACAATTTCAGATGATTTAAATTTCCTTTCAGTAATTAACGTATTTATTATTTTGTTTTACTATCAGAAATGCATAAATGTATGACGAACGAACGAAGGGAGCTGTAATCACGTAGTGGTCTCAAAAGAATCACATAGTGATTTTTGGGGATGGAGGAGCGGAGCAAGCAGGTGATGTAAACCCTAGTATTATTAAAAACAATAACAGAAAGTTAAATTCCTTAAGATTCTTCGTTTTCTGGGGGGGGGAGGAAGTGTAAATGCATTCCTGTCTTACTAATCACTCTTGAATACAGGATATCTTGCTATTTGGATTTTGTAAGAAAACTTCAGAAGATAACACTCATTTTGAATAATAAATTAAAAAATAAATTTGTGTGCTTGAAAATACCTTAAAGAAAGGAAAATCTGAGAAAACTTTTTTTTGTCTTCTTGAATGAATTTAATCGAATCCGTTTTGAATACGTCGTCTTCTTAGTGTCCATGTAATTATGATTCTTCGTTTTAAGCATTCTCTGCTTTTTAGTATTTAGTTTTTTATCCGTTATTTGTTAACATATAACTCCGTAATATACATATTAGAGAATCTTGAAATCATTTAATTTCAAATTTTACTAGTTACGGCCACTCATACGATATAAAAATTAATTTCAGTGATCTATTAACTGGTAATTAAAATCTGGAAATTTTAAAATAATGTAATTTTATTGAAAACACTCAAGTGTGCAAATTTAAAAAACTCGATCACATCAGGTAGTGTAACTCATTAAAATTTATATCCATGCAAACATGAAACAAGACAAGTTCTTAAAAAACCAGTGTACAAATGAATGAAGAAATAAAGTCAGCTCACTGAGTATCAGGAACTTCTTATTGATAATTGGGTGTTGCTAATTATTAAAGACATTATTTTTACTGTAATAAAAGATTAGTTTTAAATCATGCTTTTTAGTAAATATGGCTAACTATTCTGACAATTATAGGCGTTATGCAACCAGGACCAAATCTCCATCTTATAGAATTCGTGTTTAACTCCTGAAAACTCTGTCTGAAGCATGTAGTTTGATTTACGAAATTGAACCGCAACGGTCCGAGGCATATCAGACTAAAAATTGTTTTTGTAAAATTGTATTCCCAGTAAAGAGCAAATAAAGACATGCATATTTTAATAGGCATACATATGATGCATATTTTCAAAGTGAAACGCGAAAGAAGCCTCAGAGAAATTTATGAAAACAACTGCTAGAAATAAATTAAAAATTTCTGCACATAAGAGGAAAACGCAAAAAGGAACATGTCGAATGTAAGGAAACCAGTGAATCGAAAATATACAAAACAGTCAGAGAAACAAAAATTCTTTTCTCACATGACCTTTTTTTGTTGTTTTGGTCCCTTGTACGACAGTTATCCAAAATCGCAGGAGTTTCCTTTTCTTTTTTCACGATTATCTCTCGATGCTAGAAGCCGGTGTACAGGCAACAGAGACGTACGGACCAAAAAGCACTAAAGAAAACACACGAATATCGAATGTGTTAACGTAAATTATCATGTGAATTCCACACATTATTTTCATTCATGCGACAAAAGTGTTCGAAGATAACGTATAGATTTTTTTTGTTTCTGATTACATAAACGATTTTTATCACCCTAAACAGCATCTTTTTTCCACAACTGTAACGACTGGAATAAAAGGATACAGAAACAAAATACACCACACAATTTGATGCAGTACACAGAAAGAAACAATTTATCCTTAGGAATAATTCAAGTCTAAAATTAGCAAGAATACTTACTTTTGGCATACAGATAAAATGCTGGAGGTATTCAAGAGCATGTAAAATAATGTCCAAACGTCTTAAATTTTTCAGGATCTGAAAAAATTATCTCAAAATATTTTATTCACCTGAGAAATGTTTTTTGTAACTTATTATAACTTCTTTTTAACTAATTATATACTAATTAAAATGCATCGTAACAATTAAAAACCTAAATTCATTTAGGTTGCGTATCAAAAACTCATAGAGACTTTGTTTCATAAATAATCCCCATAATAAATAACTCCCATTTCATAACATCTTACAGAACCATGGATAAATTGGAAAGACAGACTTAACAGAAAAGTGAAAAGATAAGAGAATTAAATCTTGTAGTCGTTTGAGTCTTGGAAATTTCATATTTGAACCTCGTCAACCTGACATTAAGAATTCCTGGCAATGAGGCTAAGTGTTGTATGTTATGTCTGCTAGTAACCGAAAATTTCAATGAAGCCTAAATCCTTTATCAGCAAAAAAATTAAATCATGAAAAATTACGCAATTAGGCTCTCGCAAGGACTGTTAACTCATTAAAAGTATCCACAAAATGGATGAAATAAAATCTGCATTGCAGTTTTATTTCAAGTGTTTTTTTTCAGAATGATTTTTATTATTATTATTGCGTGCTCGTTTTTGGTCTAACCATGGGAAGTTAAAACATCAATCAGTTTGCAGCACGTAAAAGATTTCATCAACAATAACTTATTGATGTATGATACTTTTTTCATAAAAATCGGCATTCTCAAAAATAACCAGCGATATTTGGAAGAACTGTTGGTGATGAGCTATGTAGAAAATTTAAACAAAATATTTCTATTTGCTGAGAAATATGTGCGGCGTTTTCTAATGATTACTTGTAACATATATTTACTGACTTTCACCATTTTGCGTTTAACACTTTGTATTTGAAATTCTATATCCCTTTTTTAAACAATAAGAAGCTATTCGAATTTTAAGTTTTTATATTATATAATTTTGTTTAAAGCACCACTTTATTTTTAAGAGATATTTATATACATAAATATTTAATTTGGAAAAACTTACGTTCCCATTACACCTCACCATTCAACTAATTAAAAAACCGTGTCTCTTCGGAGATCGTGGTTTGATTGAAAAAATGTTGCTTACAATGTCAACATCTAGTGTGAAAGTTTCTCGCATTTGAGTCCTATTTTTTGTGATGGGATTCTAATTATATTCTATCTCTATAATTGTTCGCAACTATGATATGCGTTATTCAGTTATTTCTGGAGGATATTTGGAGATAATTACCACACACGGAAAAATTTAAAACTTTTACCCTGGAGTTTAAAAAATGATCGCAGCATACCCTTATAGGGAGCATGGGGAAGGGGGATGGCTAATCTACCATTAACCCAACTCTCTCGTTAACTTTCTCGACGAGACATCATAATCATAAGTATTTGCGACTCTCTAAGCTTGCATGCATCAGACATAGGGCTCTTTACTCAGCGCAAGGACTCTAAAGTGCAAAATCTGTAAAATCTAACTTTAATGTTTGATTATAAATAATAAGAAGATATATGATTTATCATGACATTTCCAGAATTTAAATTAACTTTAGTTTCAGCCTGAAGTAAAAGCTATAAATTGGAATAATAATTTGCTTAAAATGGCTCATACACACCTAATTTCAACACCAATTTATTGCCGTAGTCGTTTATCCTTTCATTCTAATATTATGTATAAATGACACATTTATCTACTGGATAATTCGAATAAAGGGTCTTCACTCGGGCGACCTTTAGCATACGGAGATTTTCGGATGTTAGTCGGATCAATTGCCCTAATTATGGCAGGAGTGGCTTGTTGTGAAAGCAGAAACTGTTACATTTTCCTTAATAGATGGTGGCCGTTTCTGTTGCGTTCATCAACTACAAGCAACCTCGCCATATTTTAAAAAGCAAGTTAAATATTTAAATAGAGGTGTTACTTAATAGCAATGTCAAACATTTATTGCATTTATTGACTTAGCAGATACAGACACAAAAAGGCACAACGAAACTGCGATGAAAAAGATATGTTTAACACTAGGAAGATGGTACCTGGCTTCACCTGGAAAGATTCAAATATTTTGATATGGGATTTGTCTGTGCAAAGGATTCTTTGTCGTTTCATTGGCGCGTAGTCCAGAATTGTTTCTACCTTTTCCTTGGGCTTGGTGCTGTTGGATCGTATGCTGGTTATTGTTACTCTAAGCTGCCTATCTGGGACATTGGTGTTAACTTCGTGAATTCAGAAATAAGATTAACTTTTATATCTTTGCATATGACTTAAGTCTTACTTACAAAGAATTATTCGCTAAATGTCTGATCATTTCATAACTCTTAATGTCTTAGAAGGACCAGTAAAAAAGAAAAAGTACCCTACTAATTCTCACATGGTGCTATATTCTCACAAAAGTACACATTGCATGTTTTCCAACTTTTTTCATATTTTTTAAGATTACTCAGATATTCAGTGGTGAATTCATAAATATTGATTAGACACTGAATTTATAATTTTATTCTAAAGATTTGATTTCTATATTTTACTATTGACTCTATGATATCAATTGTATATTTTACCGTTAAGTGATTTATGAGAATTATAATTGAAACATCAGAATATCTGCTCATTTTTGTTATAAATAGCTATAATAATGCTATTAAACGGATATTCCCCCAGCATAAAAAAGAGTAAATGTCACATTTCTCGTTTTAACTTAAGAATTACTTTTGAAAAGCAATTTATACTTCCTGATAACCATTTCTCTTTTGTACTCATAAAATTTTTATTCTTTTATTTAAATTGTCCGAAATCTGAGAGAACACTTCACATGATTAATCTGTATGGCATTCAATAAAATGTCATACAAAGTAAATGCTGTTGTAATGTTTAGAATACCAGACAAGTTCTCCAGTCACAAAAAGCGATTAACTAATGTCTTTTCAGTTATTAATACATAAAAATGTCAGGATTCCTTTTCGTATCGAAATAAATAACTTTAATATTTTAACAAAGGTACAATGAATCACGTGTATGTCACTCCTGAATCGGATAATCACATATTCCAAATAATAATCTGAAATGTCATTAACAGACGTACTTCGATAAAAAAAATGACGTGGGATTCAAAAATAACTCAAAAACTGCACGAACTCTTATTTAAAATAATACGAAAACGCCTTCCCGTAAACGAAAGTCTTCGTATTATTTTTAATCTAAGGCCTTCCGAACAGATTGTACTGTTCTTTTAAGAAACACGAGACTAACAATTTCGGACGATTTTACTACAGAAAGGAGTGACGGGCAATGAGTAAAATGAGAGGCTTTCCACAATTCTTTGTTAGGTCGTGACTTTCGTCCAATTAGGTATAATTTTTAAGCAGGCCTTTTTTTAGTAGTCTTTACGGAAAATCAATAAATGAAAATAAAATGTTAAGGCTATTTTTTATGTAAGCTTATTGAGAAGTTAATTATTTGCTTTGTAAAAACAGGTAATAAATTGTATGCATAATACAGGTGTGTCATATTGTATATGGACTGGTTTAAGATCTTAAATTTAGTCTTATAAGATAGTATATTTATGGAGACTAACAAAGTATGTACCTCCTTGAAATACAAATTAAGATGACTCGTATCCCTGGAGACAATACTGTCTTCAAAATAAATAACAACATTGGATAAGCTTTGAAAGACAGCTCTTTGATTTTTATAGATGGGGGTTAACCATTCACAAAACTTCTAAGTAGATACTAGAGAAACTAGTAAATTAGGGGATTAAATATCGATAGAATTTTTAAAACAAGATCCATATTCTAAGAAATAAAATAATGGAATGAGATTCGTTTAATAGGTGTGTATTCACAAATCATCGTCCTCACGAAATACAACCAATGTTAATGAATTTACATTTCGTTCCTTATTCTAAATAATGCCTAGCCCAAACGAAAGTAGAACTTTGGCACTTGCGGCGTCATTCTCTGTAATAAATCCATCATTTCTCTGGTAAATGCTGTGAGCGGAAATATAAAGAAAATTCTGTAATTTAAGTGATTGTAATACACTTTATAATTAATTAAAGTGGCAATCACGTGCAAATAAACAACTTAAATTATTACAAACTTTAATTCGAAATTAATGCTATATTTTTGGACAATGTTAGTAGTTTATTCTTATGATTCTTATTTTTTTGAGCGAGGGTTTATATTTACCCATATAGCAATTTTAGTTTGCAACAAAGTTTCAGCAGTCTTGCTCTGCAAGCTTGCAGAACGTTTGACAGGCAAGACAGCAAGTTCATAGTAAGTTTGCAACAAGTCATCGCGAACGACTTTGTTGCCATTCGTGGAACTTGCAGTAAACTTGTCGTGCCAGTCCATTGCAAACTAGTTTTTTTAAAAAATAGCTTCCCGTTAGAGGTATATCCCCCTTTCTTAAAAGCCTTATCTACTGAGGGATCTAAGGAATAGGATGTGGGGTTGCTTTCCCCCAGAGGGGTTCCTCTTTTACCCTCTCTTTTATTTTCAAGTAATAAGACGGTTGTGTTGAATTCCCCCTTTTCTCTTCCTTCTTCTTCTGACCGCACATTGAGTTATTTTTAAAGGAACTTATTTTCACAATCGGAGGGTCCGAAAGCGGTTATGCTAACCACAATAATAGTTGAGACTCCAGCAGAGAAGGGGAGAATTGAGTTTTTGCTTCCTCATTGTGTCATACTGTCAAGTTTTCCGTGTCAACTTCGCGACAAACTTGTTTTGCAATTAGGGTCGTCGATTATTCTATGTTACTTTGCAGGAGATTTGCTGCAAACTTGTCACGTCAAGTTTGCCATGACAAGATAATATCAAGAAAAATTAAACTTGCTGCAAAGGCGCATGCTATCTGGGAAGTCACCTCTAAATTGCGCATTTGCCTTCTCTCTCTTTTCTTCGATACTCAATCAATGGAAGATAACTCATCACTTAGATTCTCTGAGGTTACAACAAAGAAAGAGGACGATCTTATTTTGATAATAATCGTATTTTGAATCAAAACCAGCATGAGATGCCTGAAAGATAATTTTCGTATACCTTAGACAAGGGCAAAAATCTATGAGCGTTCAGATTTTTATTGTCCTCGTAGATAGCGGCAAGACGAAATTGCGACAAGTAAGCGGGAGCAAAATGCGCCAACGGGAGACACTACACAAGAAGGTTGTTTCGTGCGTTGTGGTTTGATGAAGAAAACCAAATATGCATTATGAAAGCAATTTTTTCGACCGATGAAAATAAAAATTTCATACAGAGCTACAAATAGAATTATAGATCAACTACCAATTCACCTACCTCATTAATCTGAGTCATTGTATTTTCGAATTATCGCGTTCGTATGCATGCCAATATGCATACCGACAGACAGTCAACTCGTTGACTGATTTAGTCAAAAATTGGCTACGAATCTGCAATTATAATGTTAAAACTGAGAACAAAAATTTATTTTTCTAGCACTTCAGGATTTTGAAATACAGTATTAACATGATTATGGACAGGCAGTCAGGCTTCCAATGGACGGATTTAGACCAAAATGTGACAGAATTCTTTAAATGTGGATTCAAGTTCACATCCCACATATCATCCACGAAAGATTCTCAGAATTTTCTTTTTTTATGATGGCACTATCCGATCACGTAAAGACAAAATAGTGTTATCTCTTAGAAGTAAAAAACGGCACTTGAAGAAAAAATGCAAATGTTTTTGAACACTGAAGCTAAAGTTGGTGGAACTTTTTTTACTCATTTACATACAGGTAAATTAGTACCTCTGCATAGGATATCAATGACTTGCGCCATTGACTGTTTAACCAATAAGCAACGAAAATAAGTTCTAATAAAACAAATTTAACTCGAACCATAGATGCAGCACGATTTCTAGGTTAAGATGTTACCTTCAGGTAGAGAATTGGTTCGGACATGACAAAACTCCTCTGTAGTGAGGCAGAATAACTATCCCATATGATATCACTCGCAAATTAAAAAGAGATGTGACTTCCCAATCCCTTCTTATCTTGCAACTGCAAGAAAATGTGCAGGGATGCTTATGGCTGTCTGAATGATGCTCTTATATTGTCGGGATTCTGCGGAAAATGACGAAGTCAAAACAAAAATAAATATATATATTCTTGCTTAATAATGTCGTCTCTGTAAAAGCATCTCTGCATATCAATATAACAGGCATATACAGTGTGCCCGCTAAAGTCCGTTGTCATCCCAATAATTTTTGAACGGCAAGAACTATAGTCATAAAAGTGTGGTCTAGGTATAGTAAAGTTATCATGCGCTACGCAAGGAAGTGCCACCTGGCAACAAAATTCGGAGTTAGCGATCTCAAAAACGGTACGAAATACGGGAAAACAGTCAATTGCACAGTTGTTCACCATCATTGATTTAATACAAAAAACATCATGCGCACAAAAATGATACAAATGAAAAGCACAAAATGCAAATTTGTTTGATCGCTTTAAACAAAACTGCACTTACCGGAAATGAGGCTCATCTATCTGTCGTGCTCAAAACGGTGTCCTTCAGCAACAATACACATATGGACAAGGGACTGAACTTCCCGTTGCACATTGTACAACATGGCAGGTGACACTCTGGCACAAGTATCCGTAGTATGGTTTCGAAGTTCCTGCAATATTGGTGGAAGGGTTGCATACACTCGCTGTTTGATGTATCCCCACAGAAAAAAGTCCAATGTGTTCAGATTAGGTGAACGTGGGGACCATTCTACGCAACCACCGTACCCGATGACTTGTTGCAGGAATGTGTCTCGAATGTACTGTTGGACACTTGATACCTTGTGCGGAGGGGAACCATACATTCCAGGAACCATACATTCCTGAGGTCACTCAACGGCAAATCCTCTAGAAAATCGGATATTACGTCCTTCCTTTTCTCTTTTCTTCCGCGTTATGTCGCGTTACAATTTTGGGATTTGCGGACCAAACAAATATGCATTTAATGCCTTCTATTTTGAACATTACTGTACGGAAGTTGTCTTCTCTTACTAAATCGATGATGGTGAACAACTTTATAATTGACTTTTTCCTCGTATATCATACCGTTTTTGAGATAAGAAAGCTAACTCCGAATTTTGCCGCCAGGTGGCCCTGTAAACGGCTTTCTTGCTTAGCGCATGGCAACTTTACTATACCTAGACCCCACTTTTATGACTATAGCTCTTGCCGTTCAGAAATTATTGGGGTGACAACGGACTTTAGCGGACACACTTTATACGTATGCACAGCATATATTACATTCTGACAATGTATTTAAAAGCCTAATTTTTCTCGTTACAGAGATGACATTTTAAAATATCAAGAAAACATTTACCCATATTTTTATCATTTGACTTGGTCACTTTCTCACCATCATACCGACGCTAAGTGGGTGACTTCATAAACTTGCGACAGACTTGGCTCAACTTGAACAGCAGTGAAGATGAAGACGACATGCTAAAGTCAATAAGTGACTATTTATCAATAAATGACGACATGCTATGACAATAAGTGATATATTTTGGAACAGTTTTAGATATAGATATTTTTAAAACTTGAATCTTCGAACAATAATCGTAGAAGTGCAATTTACATTAAGAATTTTATTTTTAAGTATGACTAGGTACTTATCATGTTCAATCTATATTAAATTCTAAAAATTATTCAAAAATTGAAGTTTAAAAATAAGCATTTTTGCAAAAACCCTCATCGTTTTGTTTCTTTTAGAGTGAAGCAAAAATTCTGCACACTGCAATGCTGATTTGTTTCTATATTTTAATGATATTCGGTTGGAATTTTTTCATAAGTTGCCCTACATGTCTGGCTTTGAAGTCATGATTGAAAATTTACGCTTTGTTTCGCGCATGCCCAGTAAAAATTATTTACTACAACTACTAATATTTTTCTAATATTCAAAGTTTATATACCAAATTTTTACACAATGCTTCCATAACATATTGTCATTTTTTCAGTAAGTATCGTATAATTTAGTGCAAAACTCTGTATGTAAAAAAAGGCGGGAAAATTTTTGATTTTTTAAAACAACCTATATATCTTCCCGCATATTTTTGCCCTGTTTACGAAAGTGCATGGGAACATTATGCACATCAAACATAACCGTTGGTGAAAATTTCATCTCGTTATAAGCTTTTTTTGAAACGAGATGAGATGATTTTTTTTCTTCATCTCTTTTTGGTGGCCACCTAATTACCCTCAGGAACGAATCTTCACTGCAAAATGTGAGTTAGAGTCTATTCTTTACATGGTCGAAGTTCAAGGGTAGTCAATTTAGTCTTTCAGGAGAAACTCTAAAAAATGTGAAATTCCGAAAGTATCCGGATACTTTTGATTATATAGTGTATGTACTTCATTGAGAATATGAGTATATACTCGAAATGAAACAAAAACTTCCTTTATTAATTTTTATATTGTCAAATAATGGGAAATTATACAACTATCATTACAGATTAAAGTTTTTATGAAACTCATGATATCTGGAATAAAGTATTTTTCATTTTTTTCAAAAGAAGTTTTTTTAAAAATAAAATCAATGCTCCTATCTCCTGTCGACAGAGGAATGCGTTGATCCTGACACGCGTACCACTAATGTCTACATCAAGGATTCATACACAGTACATGCTATCTTACTAAAAGTTATGCCTCCAAATTCCTTTGCAGCGTCTCTTCTATCCTAACAAGATTCCTATCTCCCAGCGCTTGCTTTCCAGGAAGCCTCAACAGATGGCGGTACTGATACCCGAGGAGACATCTTCCCGGCCAGCCGTGCAGGAAGCCGCCATTACTTGCTTCGAGTGACGTGGAACAATGACGCAAGATCTTGTATAGTTTTTCTTGGCGTTTATCGCCATTGGACGATACCCATGATGAACTGGATATATAATGACTAGATATTGGAAATGAGACTGCGGATATGACCGGAGGCAGTGGATGCTGTATAAATATAATGCGTTGTCAATACAGAGTTAAACAACGAATCTGTGTCTTTATTTAAGTTGAATGGAACGTGGTGAAGGTGAGGATTACGAAATCTAGTAATAATGTAGGAGTCGGACGATATCGAATTGAAGTTTAGTGTAACGCCTTAGTCCTCTCCTTCACCTTAATACCGAAAATATGCTCCTGCGGTACCGGTCATTTCGTTACGCGAAGGTGTTACAGGTGACATGCGTAATAATTACAAAATAACCGGAATTGGTATTATGGATGTTAAAAATGAAAATTGCAAGCTTCTTTGTTAATCGAAGAAGTAGTAAGAGTCAAATTTTTATTTCTATGCTTTCATTTTTACACGTTAGCCATTAGATGAAGCGTTAGGTCATTTTTCGTGGAAGTCCTTCGATATTGGATTGGTTGAAGTGGCAATGGCGACTTAGACAATTATAGGCAACCTCCGAAGTCTCCAAAAGTTATGGTTTGTGATTTCTTCCTTTGAAAGATTACATTAAGGTTACCGTATACTTTCCACCATTGCAAGCTACTCGAAATCAACTCCAGAACCATATTAACAAAGCTTTTACAAACATAGACAATAGCATGCTGCAACGTCTCTGGGGAGAAATAGATTACCAAATCAAAGCGTGTCGCGTAATTAAAGGACGTTCACAATCTTTGTAACTGTTATGAAAATTGTAATGTTTCCTCTTTTTACGTGAGATATTGTCACTTTTCACACTTGAAACACTATTTGAAGTGTAGAGAATTTCATTTCAGTTTTTATTTTGTAATTACGCTTTATGTGGAACAACTAATCTAAACACCATTAAAAGAGGGCTAATTTTGAATTCAAAAATATTCTCTGGGGTTAGATGAATAACATAAAGTTATTGAATAATGTAAATGTATGTTTCATCGCAAAGGAGTCCTGTTTACAGATGATAGCACAAAATATTTCGACAAAAGGAAAGAGAGATCTGGCTAAAATGACTAAGAAAGCACTCATTATTGTAATTTTAACAGGAAATACAGTTCTATTCTCAGGAAACATGATTAGTATGAAGATTAAAATGTTAAACATCATTTAAATTCCTTTAAATTAAAAACATTATATTTGGAACAAAATTTATCTAAAACATTTATGAGTTAAACTTATTAACTTATTATAAAAGATTGCTCAGAAAGGGATACAATTTTGAAATTGAAAATGTTATATAAATATTTAATTCAAGCTTTAGTTGTTTACAGAAGAAATGAGAGAGACGTGACTACTTCCGAAAAAAATATGTATTAAAATAACAATTATTCCGTATATAAATGCTTATGTAAATAAAGCTAGCATTTAAAATTTAGAGAACGTCTTCAGGCTTAAGAATATCGCAGCACAAATCTTATTCGGGACTGACTCAATTTTCTGTAGTCATACTTAAGGAATCTTTCATTCTGACGTTAAATTCTGATGTTACTTAATATTTGCATGCTGCTTGCAGTCACCACCTCGCGTTGAGCTCAGGATTATATTCATTCGATTTAAAATTTCTACTAAAAGCGAACTGCGAATTTTGGAGATAAAATCACACTTTGGTTAGATTTCAAATAACGTCTACGGGATAAGGTGTTGTATGCTATTGTCTCCTGCAGTGTGGCAATAAAATCAAGTCACATAAATTCATCTCATTACTTTTTATTTGCCCGTTTTTATATTTTAGAATGATTTTATTTCGTAATATTTTCCTGCCTATTCTCTCGAAGTTGGAACTTCATTCCAATTATAGCAGGTCGAATCTTTTGATCAAAAAATGTTCGGACATGAGATACTTTCTTTTCTAAAAATCGATGACGTAAAAATGACCATCAATATTTGGAAGAATTACTAAGGATGAAATGAGCAGGAGATTTTTAAAAAACCCACATATATTTGGTGAGAAATATGAACAAAATTTTCAAAACATTACTTTTAACTAAAAGTTGATGACTTGCACAGCTTTGATGTCGAGCGTTCCTATTTGGAATCTTTCATTACTTCTTTGCACAATCAGGAGATATTAAAATGTTAAGTTTAAATAAATAATTTCAACGAAAGTACCTTTTTTTTATTTTTAAAAAAATTATACAGATATTTAAAAAAAAGAGTTTGTCATCATCCTCACTTTCAATGCTAGGGTTAATTTAAAAACCGCAACTAGATAAAACGTAGTTTGAAATCAAAAAATGTTGATCAGCGGAACCTCGTCGCTTCTGAGCAGAGCTTTTCCGTGAGGAGATCGTAATCATAACCGATTTTCATAACACTTTCCAGATATAATGTCTTCTGCAGTTCAGTTACTCCTGAAAAATATTTGGAAATTAGTTCCACAAAAAAGAAATGTTTCAGTCTAGAGTTTGATAAACCATCACAGCGGGCCCCAACCGGAACATGGAAGTTTAACGACCAGTGGAAAAAATTTTCGACACTAAATCATAAATATTCACGACACTCTAGACTTGTATCTCCATGATGGGGCATTTTTACAAAGCGCATGGACTCAATGATCGAAAATCTCTGAGATCTAACTTTAATTTATGATTATAAACAATAAGAATGTATTTGATTTCACTGCAGAAGTTATATTAATTTTAGTTTAAGCCTGAATTAAAAGCCATAATTTATTATACCAATTTCCTTAATATGCTTCATACACTCCTTCTTTCATCATCCATTCATTGCCATTGTCATTTGTCCTTTTATTACAATAATATAAATATTAAAAAAAATTTCATAGTCTCCATATTTTAACCTTTCCTCAATTGATATAAATATCATCACACAAGCGACAAAACTTAGTCTTTGGGAGTAATGGAATTTCGTCATATCAATTGCCCTAATAAGGACAGGTACGGGCAGTTGTTGGGGGGAGGATTGGAAACTGCTTCAAATTCCTTACAGGATGGTGTGAGTGTCTGTTGCTTACATGTTTGTTTCCGTTCTGCTGTTGGGTTTTGGCGTTTGCCTCGAGTAGGAACTGGTCTCTGTGTGTGTGTGTGTGTGTGTGTGTGTGTGTGTGTGTGTGTGTTTCCCTAAATTAGACTAATTCTAAACTGTGTTTTCTTTTTCCAAAAAGCCCTTTTTTATTTCTGGATGTCTTTACTTCCGCATTATTCTAACTATCTATTTTGCTAAAGATATTAGTAACTGTATGTACAAAATTTTCAATTATTGCCACTAAGTTTAAATCACAAATGATGTACTAATATCTTATGAACGACAGGAAACCAAATATTTGCTTAATACTTACAGGTTGGAAAGATTGAAATATATTGATATGGTGTTTTCCCGCAGCCTCCGGAATAGACATTTTTACTAAATGACTTCTCAGAAATATGAAGAGTTCAAGAGCATTCAATCTTATAGGAGCTTACAACTTGTGACATTTACGTTTATACTTCGGCAAAACATCAACTCCCATTCAGATTAAGAGTTTACGGAAACATTTTTTACCATAAGTCTCGCAGTCTCCCAACGCTCGTCTGGAGGTAACTATCAATGCAAATGTTTTGAGCATTTTCAAACTTTATGAAGGATGTATTATTTTCCCTACATCTTTCTTCCATTAAAAATAAGTTATGCGCCTCTTAACCCAAAATTTGTACCTTTCAGAGTAGAAACTATCCTCAAACATTTGTAGTAGGAGGCTTAAAGCCTTGTTCGCGGGCATCTCTGTAGAGAACGTTAATTGTGAATGGTGGTAAACCATCTTCCTTCCAGCACTTTCTTACTTCAGAAGCAACAGCAGATCGTTTGATATCTGCATACATCTCTTAAAGGATCGATAAAAAATTGAATTTCTGCTACTAATGAAAATTCGTAACAATGATATAAATATTTCTCCTTTGGAAGGTATAATATCATATGATACTAAAATTTTGAGTTTTATTCAATTTCATTAAAACCTGCTGCTACCTTGTTTTACACGGTATAACGATATCGTATGGACATAGAAAATATAATGTTATGGAGAGGTTATCGTTATATACAGTTTGAGGATTTGAGCAGCCAATGTTCGTGAGCGTGTGGCAGGTATGAAGGTACTACTTTATTTTATTACACCTAGCGATTTATCTTACAAACAAATGGGTGATATGAAATCGCATTTTATAAACATATAAAATATACAATTTAATATATTAAAAAAAATTTTATATTTAAGCTTTTTTTAAAAAAAATTCGAAGTGAAATTATTGGTTGAAAACTTTGTCAGCATCGTCATTAACAGTACCTTTGGATCAATTTCATTTGTTATCCACTTTACTTTTTCTCCACAGCACCTTCAAGGCCTTTCCATGTTATTTCCAAATTAACTATCGTCGACTGAAAAATTCCATATTTATTAGCCAATGTTTTACACTGTGAAATCCTAAATTCAAGGTGTTAACACAACAAAAGAGAATTTCAAGGAACAAATAGACAGGCAAATTTGCTAATGCGAATGAACAGCCCTATGCTCACCAGGAGTAAGAGCAACTAACATTTGTGCACATTCCAATCGCTACCCTTCCCCCGGAACTCGTTGATACAAAATTCTGCATTTTGCAGCCCCCTCTCTCTCCGATTCCCATGTTATCTGACATTCATTCTTAACCATATGGCGTCGTTTTACAAGAAACAAAATCGGGATTATACTGTAACAGCTTTCTAAATACGTAAGCATATTGTTAAAGAGAGGCGAGTTTAAAAAGGGATTATCGTTGTAGCTAGGTTAAAAATGCATTGAATTAATAAGAATTCTGCCGGGACAAGGAAATATCGTTGTAGGTAGGTTTAATCGTTGTAGACAGTGTCGTTATACGCAGGTTTAACGTTGATAAAAATGCTGAAGTACTCAAAATATATTACTCCTAAGCATTGATAAATGTGGTATTCTTGGATATTCTCGTAAATACCAATCTTATTTCTCACTGGTTCTGCTTTGATTCGCTTACATTGTTACTAAAGTAGGTATTATTTTTAACGCAAAACTTTATTTTTTTATTATATAATAATACAATAATTTCAGAGTTGGGGAAGAACTGGATTTGTCAATCTTTAAACAACTGTTTCCTCTAATAAGCGAGCTTTAAATTTTGGAATTTCTTTATAATCAACTTCAAACCTGGAACATTGTCTTCTCATGTTGGGATCTTTGTTGTTGTTATTGCTCGTCTTCTATTGGGTCCCTACTAAAACCAGCGGGAGTGTTCTCCCCTTAACTTTCTCGTATACTTCTCCCAAAAGGTGCCGTTTCTACTTTCCCCGCGTGGCTAAAAAAATTCGAACCTACTGTTATCCAGAATCCAATGACTATCAGAAGATTTTTCAATATAGTGATTGAAAAATATCTAGGCAAAGAATTCAAAGAGACCCGTTGCGTACCGATTAAAACGCATCTGTCGCACACTGCTCTTGCCGTCTCAAGGACAAACTGACGTAATCGCTCCTTTCGCGAGCACAGAAGTGCGCATGTGTGTGGAGACGGTGGATTGGTTTCAATGATAAATTATACAGACCGACAGACAGTCAACCCGTTGACGGATTTGGCCCAAAATTTTATACGGACCTACATTCATGACGGTAAAACTGTGTATAAAATTTTATCCATCTGGCTTTTCAAGTTTTTGAGTTATAGCGTTCGCATGACCTCGAACATACAGACAGACAGACTTCCCGTTGACGGATTTTGTCCAAAATTTGATAGAAACCTACAAATTATGTTTAAAGACCACATACCAAATTTCATCCCCGTAGCTCTAATAGTTTTCGAGTTATCGTGTTCACAGACACACACACAGACAGACATAATTCCAAAATTGTGTTTTTCGGAATCAGGGAGGTCTAAAACGTGGAAATTCGTCAAAATCTCGAGTTCGAATTTTTTGACGATTACAATACTTTCTCTTTGTATACTTCGTATACGAGAAAGTAAAAATAGATGTCGACTTCTTAAGCCAGTGCAAAATAAATTTCTGCCCTAATTGTTTTATAGGACTATTAAGTTTTTTTCAAAGAATATGTCCTCTATTTATCTGCGTGAAATTTAGAATGGTGATAGTCTTATTATTAACTTATACATTTTTTTCTTTCATATCATATTGCCCTGAATTACTGAACTCTGAACGTCCAGAACACTGAGAGAAAGAAAAGTATTTTGGAATGTTTTTAATAAATTTATTTACATTAGTAATTTTCTATGTAAAAATTTTTTAAACATTTATTAAATATTCTAAAAATCTTAATGATCTTTAAATGCCTTTTAATTATTATAAGGTTAAATGACCATAACATTTAAATTGAAAATTTACTGATGTTTTCCTTTATTCAATAATTGTATTGTTCTGAAATATTTCAATACGTTTTATTGTGTTTATTTTGTGATTTGTTGTACTTTATTTGTGTTAATATGTTTATTTTTTGTCATGCGGCTTTGTAGTTACATTTTCTGTAGTTCATGCTTTCAAATATTATTCAATTAATTATTTAAAATAATTTCAACGAAATACGAATGTAATTATTAAAAATAAAAAATTTCCAATTTAAGAACGATAAGAAAAAATTACATATATATTGTTACAAACATCGTCTGGTGGGTGTACGTGAATGCAGTCCAATGAGCTGGGTAATGAAAAAATAAATGACTCTTTATTTGACGAAAATTCCAGATTAAGAAAACGTAGCACAGGTAGCAAAACTACTCAGCACTTTTATAAATCAATAACAGAGATCACCTATAAATCTTAATCAAAGCAATTTCCATAGCTCACAATATCTTATCAGCTCACCATCTTCCACTGTTGACCAAAGTCAAAGCTTTTGACTCTTGGTTTGAGAGCTTGCTTTTATACCGCTTCCAAAAAGAAATTACGTCACGTAGTTATCTATAGAAAGTTCTTGTTATTCCTTATTCCTAGTAGAGATAGGACCACAGTTCATGTATTTTCTGGAAGATTCCTTTTGTCACCAATTTTCTCGCCAAGTCGACAAAATGGCCGCCGAGATTATTATGTCAGGAAAACAAGTTTACAATTTCATAATAGTATATTCATTTTGTGAAAAATAGTCATTTTTATGGAGAGCTATAAA
The DNA here is from genome assembly GCA_013235015.1 of Araneus ventricosus. Lineage (NCBI taxonomy): Eukaryota > Metazoa > Arthropoda > Arachnida > Araneae > Araneidae > Araneus > Araneus ventricosus. The sequence continues at coordinate 77,929 of BGPR01003612.1, forward strand.
CAAGCTTTCGGAAATGTCATTCTAGAAATATTAGCATTATTTTTTTTTCTGTTCAGCAAGTTGTGAATAAATATTTTATTTGATGAATTGAATATGGTTTTTCTAGGCTGAAGACACATTTTGGAGCTACCAGAGAATTGATGAATTGATTTTTGACAATACTCATAATTTTGAATCCAGGTCGCATGACGAGTACGATACCTTATCTGGCATCCTGCCAACGAATGACCATACCACGTCTTTGTGAGGACGTCTGATAAATTTTACTCGCACCATGCCCATGTATATTGACCGTGGATTCAGGTTTAAAGCATTCCTCACAGTGAGCAGGCCGCCGTAGCCACTTATTTGAGGAACAGAATAAAATCCAGACATTTTCAGTCTGGTTTAGTTATATTAGCGTCCCCATATGAAGTAACACTAGTGCTATTATGGGATGGATCTCGCATTTGAGAACCACGCTCATATAAAGAGGACTACACCTGGTCTGGCACTCCCCTCTCCAAACTCCCTCATCACACATTCTGCGGAAGGACGTTTAGTCTCGAACCCTCCGTCTCCGATGTCATCACCTTTCCACTAGGCCACCGCGGTCCCTTTTGAATCTATTTCATGATTCTATAAATCGATCTCTTCTATAGATGATCTAATAAATAATTTGATAAATGATTGTATGATTAAGAAGAAATATGTTTCAGAACTACCGTATCTTTCTTCTCTATCGATATTTTAGTCAGTTCATTAAATGCCATACAACTTTTTATTTTCAATATGTAATTATAGTAAGTTTCGGAGAACTATAACCAAGGTAATGACGTATTTATAATATTTGATATTTTTTTATGCTTTTCCGTATTTTGAGTATGCGAAGAGAAAGTATTTGAAGCTTCAAAATAAGAAGAATTCGAATAAAAGAAAAACATTTTCTATTGTCAGTAAATAAAATTCAATCAGTTTCTTAGACGTCCTAAAGATCAAACTTAATTTTAGTTCATTAGTCTCAAAATTCATATTCACTTGGGGAAACTTAGTGACACGTTATTAATGAGCTAAAATCTGAATTTCCTTTCATGTAAATTTGAAAGCAACCAAAGCATTTCTCGGCTAACTCATTCTGAGCTGAGCAAAACAATTCCGCTAATTACTTCTAACGAACAGCAAATTGGTACTTGAAAACTGAAACAGATACAGCTTTGCTGATTCGCACTTAATTGCTTAAATACTTAGTGCCTGGGGAAGAGAGGAAAAGTTGGAAGAAGCCCCAAAGTTTAGAGAGTCGAAATTTCGTACCAATCGGACAAGTGTTATTCGTCATTTAGATACTGCTACTTAACAAATGATGCAAAAAGATAGGTATCAAGCAAGGGCGTTTGTCAATTTTTTGGAAAAATATTTTTACCGTCCGTTTTATTTATTAATATGCGAAATATTATTATAGAAATAAAGTAATCGAAAACCCTACTTCAAGAATTCGATTAATCTCCCCGTTTTAAACCTCTTTGAGTCAGTGTGTCAGTCGGTCGGTGTGATCTGTGAACACAATGAATGATAGAAGAACGGAGCAATGATGAAGAATGATACAATATTTGAACGAAACTTGGTAAGTAATAACCGACAATACTTATATGAGAAAATGTAGGATGAACGTCACTGAACGTCACTTTTTCTATAGTATGCGTTTAACATATTTTGACAATTGTGAAGATTAGGCACGTCGTTGATATCAAATAAATTTCAATGTTAAATTCCAAATTTTTTGTATAATTAAGGACACGTAAATTTAAAAAGTTGAATTTTAAAATATAATAAAGAAGAAAACACTAAAAACGTCTTAGGTATAAATTAATTCATGGTTGCAACGTAACATTTTATTTCTAATTTTTTTTATTGCTTCTTAAATGAAAATACCAACTAATATTCAGCGGTTGAAAAGATATTGTTTAACCAAACTGTAATGCAATTTGAACATTTTACTTGAAAACGTTTCACTACGATAGGGCATTATTTGAAGTACTTATAAAATAAGCTAAAGTGAATATAAAACTGCACATTTCGAAATATCCATCTATTAACTTATTTCGCTACATCAGAATAACATTACTTTCATATTAATTACTGTTTTTCTTGTTAAATCAACTTAAGTAGAGTTTCTTTATTAGATTTTTTTTATTTTAGCTTTCCTTAAAATATATAGCCGATAAATAAACTCCCAGAAAAATTAGTTTTTTCTATCGGCTAATAAACATTCTCTTTTAATTGCATGTTTAAAGAAACAAAGAGTCAACACTAACTCCCCCCACAGTTACTGTTTTTCCCCTATCTATCAGGGAATAATTTACTTTTTCTCGATACCACGTAATTTAAGCTTAGGAGTATTTTCCGGATGGCGGAATGGTGGGCGGAATCTAGCATGAATTTTTAATTAATGTAATTTAACTATCAATTAAGCTACAATATCGAAGTTAGAAATTGTCATTTTTTATACAATGGACGTTTTGAATTATATAAATTATCATTCATCATTTCTTTAAGTATTAGAAACATTTTTCCCAAGAAGCAATAATTTATTTAAAGTAAAAAAATATTATTTCTAACTTTATTAATTGATATCGCTGTCATAGTCAAAAGTTTAAGATTTGTTTAATAATGCTTCCTACTTTATTTCTCTTAAGAAAAACATTGCTCATGGGAAATATGCTTAGAGAATTAGCATAAACATACAGGGTGAGTCAGAAGAACTGATGTTTCTGAAACAGCGTCTGTTCGGCCTTAAATAGAGTGATAGGTATGCGAATGGGGACATCTGGTTTGGAATTTCGGGAGTTTCTGGGATAACTTAAGAAATCTCGATATTGAAAGAAAAAGAAAACTTTCTCATTTTGGTGCCCCTAGCGTGTTTTGCTTTTAACCTGCCATTATGTAAATGCTCTTATTGAGCCCCCAGAAAATATCATACATGTTAAATTTGCGATCTAGATGGCCAAATTGCACAGATTTTTTGGTGATAGCTTTCTATTCGAGAATATTTCTCTGTATATTTTTCGAGCAGTTGCCCCATTACCGTTCCCGATTCTATGCCTCTAATGAATGTGAACGAGCTCTATTTTGGAACAGCGATACATGCTTACTTAAATCCGCATGGAGATTGACGATTTCTGAAAGCGACTTCTACTTTCCCTTTGAAATGCTTATGTTCAGATATAATTTCTCGTTTTGAAAATCAAAGAGGAGAAAGAAGCAATATTTAAAGTGTGAAAATGGAGTAAATATTCAGCGATTTTCAGCTGAACTCCTTAATGACTCAGAGAACATTTCTTAACTCTCAATATTCCTTAGCCAGGATTAAATGAATGGATCAAATGTAGGAGTTTAGTTGATGTAAGGTACATATAATTTTGAATATTGTTGAGACATTTTAGATTTAAATATTTAAAATTTAGATCCCTTTTCTCCATTTAAGATACTATTTTAATGTGATAATTTTTGTCATATTCGTGGAGTTATTTTTTTATCCTAAGCTGTAAGGATACATCATCGCGTTTCGAAATAATGAAATTTAATGTAATCAATGCATGAACACCAATCATTTGAAAAGAGATCAATAATTCTAAAATTAACACCCATATGTGGCCTATTCGAAAGACTGACAATTTTCTACCGAAAAATTTAGTAAGTATTATTTGAACTGATTTACCATGGAATCATTCACGCCTGAAAAAACTTCCAGAAGATAATTTATACACTAAAGGACGTGAATTGAACCAAAATTTAGTTATGAATCAATAATAGATCTCATGTAATCAAAACTAATTACCACTATTTTAGTACAAACATTTTTTAAATAAAAGTTTTGAAGCCAATATTTCATTTAGCCCATGGTGCTTTCATTTAGTATAAAGCTTGGGTTATTAAATCCGACCTCGTAAACGAAATAAGAACTGGTGTTTTTTTTACCAGTGATCCGGATAAATTATCGAAGCACGAATTGAAAATAGAACAATTATTCTAGAGTTAATATCCATCACTTATATAAAGAGATTGATTATTTTCTTTCGAAATAATTTAATAAATTTTGTTTGAACCAATTTGCCTTGGAATCCTGCACACCTATAATGATTTTTCAAAGAAAATTTATACATTAAGAGGCATGGGTAAAACAACAAAAAAACCATTTAGAAATGAATCTTTTTTAAGAGACATACCACTATTTTAATGTATGCATTTATTATATAAAATTTATTTGATAGAAGAGGATATCATCTTCTTATTGTGCAGAAAAAACTTCTTTAATGTATAGCTTGGATTCCTATATCCGGGCTGGTGAAAGAAAGTTAGAGTTTATGTTTTTCTCATTTGATACGGTTGAATTAACGAAACGCAAAGTAAATGAATCTTACATGATTGGTTTATTATTAGTGTCCAATACAAATTGGTATGCCTATATAGAAAAAGAAAGCAGTTTCTAGTTCAGGCATATGGCATGGAAGTTGTACATACATAAGCTACGAATTCTCGAAACGAAATCGTAACCATTACAGTTCACGATTACGAAATGATTTTGGGTAATACATTGAGAGAAGATGATATCGAATGATTGGAAACTGTAGTAAAGATAATGTTTAATGTACATTTTAAAACTTATTCCCGCCAGGTTTTAAGAAAACATTTTAGCAACACATTTGTAAAATAACTTCCGTAATCATATGAAATGTTTATAATTCTTTTGTTGGGCAATTCCAGTGAGATTTCAAACCTGCCGTCTTTCTTTTGGAATAATTATGGTTCCTAACGCATTTTTTACTTTCAAATTTTTGTAATCTTTCATTCTTAAAATATCATTTGTGAAATGGTTTGTCTCTCGCTTTAAGCATATATTTGTATATGGAATTATATACATTATTTATACGTTTGGTTCAGTTATATACGGTGGAACTTGGATAATTCGAAAGTGACAAGAGAAAAAAATTAATTTATTCAAAAATTCGAATTAAGAAAACTGAATCCATAAATAAGATAATCAATATAAAACGGCAAATTTTAACCTGAAAATGGCACTCAAGATTTGTTTTTACATTACATTTTTTTATGAACATTTAAAAAATGAGAAATTATTTTTTGCTTTTTTTATTGACCTCATTGCCACATAAAATAAAAGAAATCCGGTGGCTGCCAGGTTCAGAAGTTTTTAACTAGCAAAACGAATTCAGAAATGAAAGTATTTTTAAAAGTTTTTTAGTCTGGATATCTAATTAAACGAAATAAATTCGAACCCTAGAGGATAATTTCATATTATGTTAATTGGATATTGCAGATGCCAGAGGAAAATTCAATTAATAACGAAATCAAATAATAATCCTTTGAACTATTCATGTTCAACTGTATTACAATAATTCTAGATTTATAATTTTCTTTCACCAGGAAAAGAAAATTTGTGTTTCTTAAAGTGGCACCCTAATGTTATATACTTTGATGTCACAGCCAAGGTTCAGTTAGGTTTCAGGTTTACATCTGTTTGTAATTTTACTCTTCTTCTACGGAAAAACACTTTATACTTAAGGACTAACGCTAAGGGGATAACCACAGCATAAATGAACCGGCCTCCGCGCCCAAAATTCGGTACTGTGGTCTTCGTATAATAGCCCCCATTATGAGCGGATATGCGACGACACATCAGATAGAGGCTCAACCCACCGTCAAGAGGGTGTTAATCGACACCACATCTTCATATATCCCACGGGAAGCGAGACTCTGTTTACTTATACGGCTAGTTTTCATCCCAATATTTGAGGAGCGCCCTAAAGATGGAATGGGATAAACAAAATTCATAATGTCAGCTGTGAGTGTGACGCTATTCGTTCCGTGCGTAGGGTAGGATTAAGATCTCATTATCCTGCTCGTGAAACAGAAAACAAAATTAGGCGTAAGATATTTTTCAAAACTTATCATACGTTTCTGAGGTTTTTTTTTCATTTTGATTAAGTTTGTAAGTTAAGAATGTTTATAGGAATGCTTCCAAATTTTAACTTTTTGAAACCTCAAGAATCTTGAGAAAGGTTGAAGGTGAAATCGCCGGCTGTATCTCAAAGTTTGGAACACTGCATATAGAGTTTTTATATTCATTTACAGAGAGACATGAATTCGTAATATTTTTTTTGACTGATACTGTATAAATAATGCCAGGTGTAGGTATTAGAGATTTAACGAGTCTCCGGGGTATTGGTTGTAAATCTCTGTAATTTTAGTACTGATAACTTTTTTCCTTATCTGAAAGTAGAAAAATTTCGAGTAAATGAATTATGTTCCCCTTTAAATTTCACAAAATATCGTTAGCGTACCTTTTGTACTTTCGTAGCTGATTTCTGCTGAACATATGCAAGCTATTATTTAGCAGCAAATAGTTTTCTATTGTTTGGAACGTAGTCTAGACATGTCACATACCTTAGGTGATTAGATATACATGCTTTCGAAAAAAGGTTTACTTTTCATGCTTTCATGTAATCTCAGAAGTTGCTTTAATGAGTTATGGTTGTCTCGGCTAGGGAGATAAGTCGTGTTTTTCTCTCCTTTGTAATCATTTTAATTTTGTTTTAATGATAGCAAATCAACACCTGATGTTTTTTAGATATTAGTCCAATATTTAATTAGTTCTTTAATTGGATGTTTGTACATATATTTATCTAACAGTAAGACCTCATTTAGCTGTATTTAGTGTTTTTTGCTGGTTACTCTTTCGAAGACTTTCAATTTTCTTGGGATTTTTCGTGTCACATGGGGTCAGGTTTTTGGACGAAACTCAAAAACTTTCAGAAAGAATCCCACTTATTGAATCCTTGTCTGAAGGTTAACCTTGAGGAAATCTGCAGGGCGGATTCTGTTCTTGTAATATTTACATTTTTATGCATTTGTCCCCGTTTTCCGTGTTTTAAAGAATTAAAGCATTATTTAGATGCTCACTGTTTCTAAAAATTTCTAATTCTCTTAAATAGCACAGAAGGTGAATATAACATGCTTTTTGTATTCTGTATTCCTCCGTATAGTAAAATCCTATACATTATTCACTCCCTGACGTTCAAATTTTTTGATGAAACAAGTTGAAATCCACAAGGGATAAACTTTTTGGAAGAATTTAAAGCCCTGTGACAACTAACTGAAATAGGAATGCTGGCGAAAGTTTTAAATATATTTACTGGGCTTACTCTTGATATACGACTTTAACTAGTAAGTCTCTCGATTGCAGCTTTGCTCCAAAGACTTTACCAGCGCTACCATATTTTATATTAAAAAAGAGCAATACCCCATCAAAAATTTCGTTATTTAAAAATTTTCTTTGAATTAAAAAATGGCACTTTAGTATTCGTTAGAAAAATTTCTGACGATTAATTACCTACTGAAAGAGCCAGTCTTATCTTCAAAGTGGCCAAACGTACGATCTCTACAAATAATACAAGAGTGCGTGTCTGCGTTCGCGTGTGTTTGCTTGCGCGTGTTTGTTGGCGCTCAGCAGCGCAGATGGCTTGACATAGAGCAGCGAAATTTGGCACAAACTTACTTTGGTATTTTTTTAAATTTTAATTATCCAAATTATGCGTTTTTTCCTTAATAACTTCCGAGAATATTAAGCACAAATTTATTTTTAGACCATCTGAAAATATAAAAAATTATCTTTTCAATGATATTTATTAAGTTGTCATCAAATGTTTTCTCTAATTTTAATAAACTTAAAAAAAAAATATTTTTTGGCATAATTTACAAACTATACTTTCCATTGTTACAAAACAATTCCATGCATTTTCATTTTTAAAAAAAAATATTTAATTACGTGTTTCTCTTCCATTGTTGAAAGCTCAGATAATATGCTATTGGATTTTACATTTCTTTTTTTATTTGATTTATTTTTCTGTGAAATCTATAAAGAAAGTCCTCAAGATAGTATGTATATAGGGTAATAATCCAATAAACTGAACGTTTATGGTTACTATGATTTAATTCCTTTTATCAGCATGTTTTAAGCCAGTTAAAATTCTACTGGACGTAAAACGTGCAGCGCTATTTCGATATCGAAATCAAATTTGTTAAATTAGCGTCGATTACATACAATTAGATGTTTCTTGACACGAACAGATTCTTAACTCCATTAGGGACTTTCATGCAGACAAGGAACAGAACAAGTGCAAGGATACAAAAAGAACGCTGGCTAAATGTTGATTGCAATTTGAAGTTTAAAATTACTTTGTTAAGAGAACCATGAATATCAAATTATGCATAAGAAAGTCAGTTGAAATTATATTCTCGGTGAACACGCTGGTCGGCGAAGGTGGCTAATTCGTAATATACTGGCAATGGATGAAGAAATAACAGTGAAAATATTTTAAACAATCTTTCAAGTTGGTCAGGGTTGTCGCTGTTATATTAATTACTATAATCTTTACTTTTGATGCGTAGAGTAGTTTCGAGTGTCAATCATTTCATTTTTTTTTTTTTTTGCTTTAGTGAATACAGTGAAACCTCCATTAAGCGAAGTGGTCGGAACCGGACCTTGGTCGGAAAATCAAAAATTCCTGATCAAAGAAAGCACTTAAAATTTTTTTCGTTAGTGGGTTCCATGGCATAAATGAATTTTCTGCATTTCCGTAAAGCCAACGCTTCTGAGTCGGACAGAAAGTAGCCAATAGAAAGGCAGATGGTCTTGGAGACGAATGAAATTTCCGGCAAAGGGGGATAATATAATTCAATTTCAGACAGGAGGGGGGATGGTGGGAAAGAGATAAGTTATCGGCATGCCGACACTGCCAGCAGAAGGAATAGCTGCTGCCGAAGATAAACTTTATTGTTCATTTACCAAAAAAAGTTAAGGAAACCGACTTCGTTTAAATGACATTCCGATTAAAAGAGTTTAGGATAATCGAAGTTCTACTGTAGTACCAAATTATGGGTAATTTCACCATGAATCGTTACTACTGAACTACCGTAGAACAAATATAATTTCTTTTCTATCGTTATCTTGTACATAATTCAATTTCATTTTAATACAAATATAAATTTTAAACTCAGATAAACTTTTAGTATCTGTCTCACATTAAATGTAATCATTGTTCTTGATCTGGATGAAAGCTATAAAAATTTTTTTTAATTATATTATTATACTCAAAAAGATTTATTTGAGAACTGTGAATAGTTGCAACTTTATATAAATCTTCCAAATTAGAAAAAATATAATGATACCTGAATAAGTTGTTTTAATATAAAGAGTTTGTATGTAATTCAATTTCATTTTTACAGAAAATAAATTTTAAACTCAGATAACCTTTCAGTGTCTTTGGCGCATTAAAAGTAATTAGTAGCTTTTGGATAAAAGCCATATAAAAATATGTATTTTTTATACACAGAGTTGTCAATCTATTTTTATCTGAGAACTATGAATAAATGCAACTCTATATAAATCTTCCAAATTAGAAAAAAACAGAACTATACCTAACCAACATATTTAATATATTATAAAAGAATCCCTTTTATCTTAATAATATTAAACTATCACTAAAGTTTTTTCATCTACGACTAAATCATCCTTTATCTCCAACCATATCATTTTCATACGAGAAATGAGATTTTATGCAGATTATTACCTTTTAAAGTAAAACATTTCACTGATTAAATGCTTCTTGATAAAAAAAAATTCCATTATCAAACAATATCCCACATTTTCTTCCAAAGAATTACTAAATTTTCATGGCATTCTAGCTGTTTACTTGAGTGAATAGCTTTGTTGTTTTAATTTTCTTCGTTCAGTTTTCACAAATATGCTTTTCTAATCAAAGAGAGTGGTTGGAGTACGAAAAGATTTAGGAAGAGGGATGCTTTTTTAAATCCGCAAAATAAATTTTGCTTTAATTTTTCAGTGCACACTCTCCAAGCTTTTGATGAAGTAGCAGCCGTATTGTTATATATTGTTCAAAAACAATATTTCAAAAACTTAGAACTATATCTTTGGTGCATTTTAAATTAAAGGAAAACCCAAAGCAAAAACAAAGTGTGATAAGATTGTTGATACCTTTTTGTTTATCCATTTTCCTTTTATATGAACATCTCATAAGGTATTCTGGCTTAATAAACTTTTTTTCTTGAAGTGACAATTATGTTTCTCAATAAAATTATATGGTAAGATTTTTAGTTTTATTATTTAATGAAATTAAAAGGAACTATTTGAACTATATTTCGAAACGTGGATCCTTTCATAAAAAATTTTATCATAATATTTACCTTCCGTCACTGCTTGTATAACAATGCTTTTCTTAATTTACAAACTTCGTTAGAAGCAAACAATGCCCTTTTCCCATGGCAATAATTGGTCTTAAGTATTCCTCGGATGGCAATAAAAATTTGAAGTACTAAGTAAATTGGGTTAAGTAACAAAAAACAGTAGATGAACTTTTTCTCCATTGGCTATGAAATTGCCAATGGAATAAAATAATTAGATTGTTTTATTATCATCGAACAGCATTAATTGTGCTCCCAGTTAAATAAAGAAAGATCAACATAATTGTTTCGTGATAAACCTCCGCAATCATTTGTCTTGATAAGAATTCATATCAGTAATTTAGGATCTTCCAGAAGAAATATTTTGCTATAATTTCAATTAATTATTATCATTAAAAGAAAGGGATACTACATTTCATGAGCAGAAATAGAAATAAATTAGATGTGAGAAGTAAACAATGATCAACTTTCAATTAGTAGCATCTATATATATATATAAATCTCAACTTATATATGTACCTATATATGTTTGTTCCAGCATCACTTATGAATGGCCAATCCAATTTCTATGAAACTTGGCACACAGGTTCCTCATTATGTGATTTAAAGTAATAAAGTAAGGGAAAATAAGCCGTAACCCAGCTCCTCAGGGTAGGGTGCCACAAAGTGCCCAAGATACATATAGCAAAAACGCCGATTGACATGCTTGACAATTTTGATGAAACTTGATACACATGTTCCTCACTATATGACTTCAAGTGCTGAAGAGGTAAATAAGCTCCTAGTTCAAGCATTAGGGGTAGCGTGGGGCTAAGCCTACAAACTACATGTTACTAATACGCCGAATGACATGCTTGGTGATTTTGTTGAAACTTGGTACACATGTTCTTTATTAGCCGACTTGAAGTACTGATGGAGTAAATAAGCCCTAGTGCAAACCCAAGGGTTAGGATGGGGCAAAGTCTCCAAAATACATCTTAATAATAAGCGGATTGGCCATCTTGGTGATTTCGACGGCTTGGCGATTTTGGAGAAATTAGGCACACACACTTCTGATTAATCAACTAAAAGTATTGAAGTAAATAAACGCTAATCCAATCCATCAGGATGATGTGGGTCAAAGTCTTTAAAATACATTTAATAAAGGCGCAGATTGGCATGAATTTTATACAGGAGGTAAAAGTTTAATTATACTAAGCATATATATTCCCAGTAGGTTGATTAAAATAGAGTATGGGTAAATAAACATTAATCCAATTCCTCAGAGAAGAGTGGGAAAAGATTTCCAAAATGCATGTAAATATTTAGAACGATTGACATGCTGTTGGATGTGGCTAGGGCGATTTTAGTGAAATTTTGTTCATATGTTTCTCAATGGCTGGTTAAAAATACTCTAAACGTAAATAAACGTTACACGAATCCGTGAGGTAATTTAATAAGTTCCAAATCTTATGGATTCCGATATAGATGCAAAATATGTTTTATCTGGGATCAAAACGGGTGAAAAGTTTGGAAATTGTTCCATATAGAAGATAATACCCCAAAGACAGGGTTCACAG